>JAULBR010082101.1:0-13764 GCA_032355825.1 Melanodrymia aurantiaca
CAGTCTGCTCCTGTAGAAGTGCTATATCCCTATAATTATGTCAAACCTCAAACTAGATTAAGCAAATGCATGATATTGCCAACAAGTAACGTTTGTCATTTTGTGGCATGTTTGGAGGTTTTTGCCTATATGTATTGTATTCATGAATAAATAGTTGTTTTTGTGATACGTATTGTATTCGCCACACTATGTATGCGTTGCAATTCTACTGACCAGTTTTATGTCCTGGAAAAATGTCATATTGTTCTTGAAAAGTCTAACTTTTATGGGCTTCCATGTGTAAGAAGCCTGTTAATGCTCAATGGAATGTATTGTACTTGCATTTTATATATATGTAATTTGCAGTGAATAACAACCAATTTAAACATTTTTTGTCATTGTTGAACAAAATAGTATAATCCTTTACTCTACTTGCACTCTTGCATTAAATTTTATATATTTTTATAACTATTCAGTAAATGAGTGGATTGGCAAACAGACAAGTTGCCTATATTAATGCCTCTCCGTGAGTTAGTTACATATTGTTTACATTGAAAGAATGATGGAGCGTAAGTTTCAAAGTACATATTTCAAGAACTTGGAAGAACAGTCTGTTCCAAGATTGATCTATAATTTCAGGCCATTTGTCTAGAAATTAATACTAAAATACAGACAATCTGTACATTAACGTAATTATTCAGACATTCTACTGGTTGCTTCATTTTACTCATTATGTTAACATGCATTGAAATAAAATTATTGCAGATACTTGTAAAAAGTCAATTTAAAAAGTGTAAGTAAGTATTCATCAAGTTCTGTGGTTTGTATCTCCACAGCTATGGTTATAACCAACAAGCAGCAGGCTATCCCCAACAGCAGCAGTGGAATCAGGGCGGTCAAGGTAAGTGAACACACAAACTGATTCTTCATAGGACAGTGCTAAAGTGTCCACCCACAATCCTCCTTAGTGGACCCATTTGGTTATGTCCTGTTCCAACCAGTGATCCACGACTGGGAAAGGGCACATAAAAGATCCTTTGCTGTTAAATCGAAGACGAGTAGCCTATGTGGTGGCAGCGAGTTTCTTCTGTGGCCAAGTGTCAATATAACGGTGCGTTTGACATGTAACAACCCCTGATTAATAATCAGTGTATTCCAGAGGTGTCGTTAGACTAACTTTTAAGATTCTTCATTAATACTTTGCTTAACTAATGTACATTGTGGGACAAATAAATAGAAGAGCCATAATACTAATTTGACTGAAAGGAATTGAGGCTATTAAACTCACTAATCTGTATTGTCAAGTTTACTATGCCGCAAGTGAAATAATTTTCATTTGTCTTAAGCTTTAGCGAATCACAAATGATTTAAGCAGGGACTTAAACTTGGCAATACATAATTGCGAGTTTAATATTCTATTTGACATCAATATAAAGAAGATGAAAATATATGTGAGGTCATGTTAACAATTTCTGATAATTTGGCAACATTCCTGTCGGTGGATGGACTGGTAGACCCAATGGTTTTCCGCGATCGCGGAAAACGGGCGGAATTGACGTTGCGTAACGGAATTCACATTTGAAAAAATAAAATATATATATAGGTTTTTTTTTTAAATTCACATTTGAAAACGGAATTGTGATTTTTCATTGACGTTTTTTTACAACCCTTTTACTACATGTGCTACGCTGTAAACCAATTTTTTTTTTAATGTATGGTACTGTTAGCAAACACACAGGTTTACTCTGATTTCTGCTTGCCATGTTGCACCTGTACAGTTAACTAACACAATTTAGACAAAGTTATATTAGACTGTCAAAGTGGTGATACAAATAACTGGTTTAAACAACGTTTTGTTTATGTCCTGTCAAACCTGGTCACCTTTGACTAAAACAGTATACTTAGTTATTGTAGGGCCTACTATTGTTTTATTATAGTTGTTATAATTGGGACCTTTGCTACTGATGCGATCTTTTGCCTAACGCATACTTTTCATACAATCACGCAAATTTCATCTAATTCGGCATCAATTATGTTAATTAAGTTGTTAATTACATACTTTATTACGGAAATGAAACGGAATTTGCGAAAACATGAAACTGGGGGGAAAATAGCTTTTTTTTTTAACGGAAAACATTGGGTCTAGACTAGTTTTAATAAAAGTTTTATCACTGGGTTCAATTCTATTTTTATAAAATTTCTCCTATTTTGTCTGAGGAAGAAAGAAGTCAGTTTGCATCTGCTGTTTGTTTTAATTGTTAAGTTTTAAACTTAATACTATTTTCCTCCGTGTTTTAGGTGCATGGGGATCGTATCAGGCACAAGCAGGTATGTTACCGTTGTTTTCATAACGTTCTCCGTTTTGTTTACTTGATGAAGCTGTCAACTTTGCCAAATCTCACTTGTCCTACTTGGAGAAGTTTTGTGTGCACGTGATGTATGCATCTGTAGTTGTCTTGCCCAGAATGAAGCTTCGAAGCTGTATGTCTGCAGTAGTTTCCTCATCGTTGGATTTCAATCGTTTTATACAGCATATAAGTGCTGCAGCTTTTATGTTATCAAGCTTTCAGTCATAGAATTAAAGTTTCCTGCAGAATCTGGTACATAACTAATTACACGCAATACATTTGTTAACTCTGACCTATAGTCGTGTTCGCACTACACTTTTTGTCATGGGCCGGTTTACTCGGGTCAAATGCATTCACACTAAAATGCTGAACGAGGTCAGAGCTAGACAAAATTGTAGTAGTATACAGTGGTTTGTTTTGTTTGGTAAACACGTTAAAAACATGTGAACGCATCGTTATATTTGGCCCCGATGAAACTTGCTCATGTCACGCCAGAGCTTTAACAACGTAGTATGAACAAGACTTGTATTTCAATATTGGCTACATTATGTGGGATGTAAGTAATACAGTTGGGTAACGGGTAATGTGGTTTTACGCCTTCATCCATCCGAAGGGTGTTGTAGAGGGCGCTGAGATTGAGATGACGTCCCGACCGCAGTCGGGTCCGGTCGTCCTCTCAATCCCAGAGTAATACAGTTGAAACAAAGGAAGCATACATACTACATGCCACCTTTTTCAAGACTGGTGTCCACTGCAAATTTATAATATGTTTGTACTGGTCTCATTTTAAAGCTAGACCTGTTATTTATGCCAAATAAAACACTGATGAAAATTTTTTGTGCCTGCATGGTGTTGTTAGACCATATCTACTGACAAATGTATTGCTATGCATCTATAATCATTATTTTAGTTGTCTAATAATTATTGTGGTATTATTAATTAGCAAGTTTCACGCATATGTTGATAATTACATTTTTATGTCCTTACTTTGCCTGCAATTTGTTATACTATTGAATTTTTGCAAATAGAATATTTTGCTAACACTGATTGCTGCACAAATGTAATTCTCCACAGACTATATTATTGTTTTCTGAGCGGTCCACTAGGCTCAAGCAATGCTTGTTTAATGTATTCATGAATACCAATTAAAAGTGCACAGTTTCTCATTTATTGTGGCATTGAACATTGTTTTCACTATATAGGTGAAATAATCCTGAAGCGACTTTAAACTTCAAATCATTCATTCACTATAGCCGTGACTTGTGTACCTCTAATGTACATCGCTTGTTTTCATATTAATAATAAGTGATTCATACTATTTCACGCGGTGAACACATTAGTTACAGTGCAACAATTGGAAAAAAAATTTAAACCGAAAAATTACAATACTACTAAGTTTTTTTCCAAAGTGGATCCACATGTGAAACTTGTTTGAAGATTTCCTCGGTGCAGGTGTTCGCAACATATTCTCATGATAACAACTATAATCTATAAAAATACACTAGTTGATGTTTCCCTGGTCAAATTGCTTTTATAGAAATAACCACTTTCTGATATTGGTTGTTGCTTCATTGTTGGCCATTGCTGGTGTCGTTAATATGAAACATTAAAAACATTACTAATCTAGTGACAACCATTAGCTGTACTTAGAGTTATAGCAACTGGTGCCTGATAGTTAATAAGCATGTTCAAACGGTTTGGACAGAAAACCACCGTTTTTCACAGTGTTTCTAGCATTATGCATGCTGTAGTCAGTTTTATTTTGTGTGTTTAATGTGTGATATACTCTTGCACAATTAAATTTCTGATTTTTTTCTTATGTATTGTATAACAATAATTTTAACACTTAATGTGTAATGTGGCTCTAAAGTAATAGATCAGACTTTTGTTCAGAATTTTGATCGCTGCTATGCCTTCCTCAAAATTTGTTTTATTTTAATTTTAAAATTGTTATTTAACTTGTGTGTTTCACAAGATAAAACTGATATTGTTTAGCTTGTTTTGCTTACTTGTTCACTGTTGCTACGTACAAGGTTGAATACAGCACTGCTATATGGTTTTTTGTTATATCAAACAAAATGTCAATGTGGTTCTTAATACACGATGAACCTTTTTTTTAAATGTTATCCTAATGCTGTGACAAAAAAAATCATGTTTCAAATCGATCGCACCTAAAGCTATAACGCCAACAAAGTAGATATTTTAATAATTTTGTTTACTATTAAATTGAGAATTGGATAGCATTCAGGTCGATGTATTTCACTTTGACACTAAAAACCTGTGTTCCTGTTCATATATATATATATATATATATATCAGCATTTTGGGTAAAACGGCTCAATTTCTTAGGTAAAATTACAACTTAATTTTAAGACTTGTAATATGAAACTAGTTGAGGACTTATCTTAGCATTATAAGTCGTTTTTTTCTTCTTTCGTTTATGCTCTCCTTAACCTTTTTTTGTTTGTCGTATATTATAATCATTTTACTTTGTTTGGCCTTACTCAACTGCAACATTTTGACATTTTATTGGAGTTATATTAATGCCCAGTTTAACAAACAAATTATGATGAAATTTAAATTTTTTACAGAAATCCATTTCTGACTATTTTGTTGTACAATGTGTTAACGTACCTCTAATAACTGCTGATTTATAATCAATGTGTTTTTAGTGGCGTCGTTAAATAAAACAAACTTATTATAACGTAGCTGCAATGGGCTATAACATGACGTAGTTTCATAAAAGTGTTCACTAATGTTGCAGTTGCATTTGTTTCTGGTATGTAAATAAGTACGGCTTCTTCATGTTTTAATACAGTCGGGTCATTCGGTTTCAGATCAACAGATTGTTTTTGTCATTTGTAACCACGACATCCAGATTTGTATTTATGGATTAAACTTGCTTAAAGGGATGACTACTAGCTTTATAACTTACATTAGATTTTAGATTTACCTATTTTTGTAAAGATAAGCCAATCTGACACATGAAGAATTAGCCATCTTGTTAAGTAGAATATAATTAGGAGAGGTATCTGTAAAACGATATTGTATTCATTTGGGAAATTATTCGCAGATCAAAATACAGTAAACCGTCCAATGGTAACATATCGATTTTCATTTACCATAGTGGTATAATTGGTGTTCACACAATAAATCAGCTCTTTCACTGTGTTTACATCATGTATCTTCAACAAAATTGATCTAATATTTGGAGCACGTACAAATATTGTAATCTATGTATTTTGCTTCTTCCGAATACATTTACAGAACACCTGTGAAGTTGAGGATTAGAAATATGTTGCATTTTCATTGAGATTTTACAAGTGTTGTGATTTCAAAGGCTAGAAGGGTCCAATTAACAAATGATAAATGTATTGTATATGTAATATATAATACTTGTATAATAGTGTGACTGTTGAGAGATCTTTATGTGTACTCGCTCATGAAACCTCCTTTGATTCCCTGGTAGCCTTATGTCATTCAATGACGACAATCTAGGTCGCTTGCATAAAATTGATCTTAGGTCACTAAAATTGATTGTAACTGATTGCTTTGTAAAACTTGGCCATGAAGATATCATGTTAATCATGTTTGTGTGTGTCTGAAATACATCTTCTAATAAGAAAGTATTAGACCACCATGAGCTCAAAATGAATATTAGTAATTTGATATGATGTTTACTGGTAGTTATAGCTCCTATTTATCTTGAATTTGCAATGATAGTAAATTTTAATTCTCCATGGATCAGTTACTATTCAAATCAAATAATTTTAAAACTAAGATAAATCTTTACAATTTTAATTTAAGGTACCCTAGAAATGGTATTTTCACTTATTGCTACAAAATTTTAAATTACTGTAACTTAAACATGTGCCAAAATTTAAGGATGAGCCACTTTTATTACATATATTTCAACATTAAGAAATCTGGCGATTGTAAAATAATGTGAAAACTTGTTGATCTGACACGGAATGACTAACTTTTTCATGGAAAGAATCTTGCATGGTAGTTATTTACAGTTTTAGTTTTTGTGAGTTTGCCTTTTGTTTTTTATTCGTTATCCGAAAGAATATCAATTCATCATGTGTTTATTTTAATTAAGGCACAGCATAATTAATGGCTTTTTTTAAGATTGCTGCAGACATTTGCTTACGCAATGTATTTTCTGATGTGTTTAGCATATTCGTTTAATCTGGATTCTCTTCTAGGTGCAACTGGGGTTCGGCAACCTAATGGAGTACAGCGACCTGGTCCATCCCCTGTTCCATCCCCTAGTCCTCCGGTTCCGTCCCCTAGTCCTCCGGTTCCGTCCCCTGGCCCTCCTGTCCAGTCCCCTGTCCCAGCTGGTCCCTCGGGAAGTCCTACACCTACCTCTGCACCAGAATCTAGTCAACAAACTCGTCCTCCACTTGTAACCACGACTGGTCTTGCACGACTCACTGCGCCAGTGCCTGGTCACCCACGTTTCTCTGTTCCGGGTCATCCACGGTTCTCTCTGCCTGGTCATCCACTTCTCTCTGCACCAGAAATGGGCCATCCAGTTATCTCTGGTCATCATCTTGTATCTGGTCATCCACTTTTATCTGGTCATCCACTTGTATCTGGTCATCATCTTCTATCTGGACCAATGCCTGGTCATCCACTCACCTCTGCAGCAGAGACTGGTCACACACTTCTATCTGGACCAATGCCTGGTCATCAACTTGTCTCTGGACCACTGCCTGGTCATCAACTTGTCTCTGGACAACTACCTGGTCATCCATTTATCACTGCACCAATGCCTGGTCAAACACTACTATCTGGGTCAGTGTCTGGTCATCAACTTGTCTCTGGACCAATGCCTGGTCATCCATTTGTCTCTGGACCAGTGCCTGGTCATCCCCTTGTTTCTGCACCAGTACCTGGTCATCCAGCTGATCCATGGAATGATCCTCGTCCAGTGACTCGAACACCCCCAGTTCAGGCCCCTCCACAGCAGGAGACATCGCCTGTCCCTGTTCCAGTTGCACCACAGGGTGTGTCTGCTATTCTGTCTGGAAGACCACAAGGCCTTCCTACTGCAGATACTCCACCGCAAAGTCTTCCACCTCAAACTATTCTCTATGGTTCTCCATCACTGCAGCAGCATCCAGTGTCTGCTTCCCAGCTAGTCTCAGTTTCAGCACAGCCTCATCCAGCTGCATTTGCAATGCATCAAGCTGCACAGTCGAGTCGGCCTCAACATGTTATTTACGCTACCCAGCCGTCACAGCAGCTAGCATTAGATGCTGCATCACAAGCAGCAGTCTATGCTGGTCAACCTTCCATGGCTATGTATGCAGCCACTAACCCAGCAGCCCTTTATGTCCAATCCCAGCAAGCAGGATATCCTCTAGGTGTAGCAGTTGCAGCCTTACCCCAGACTGTGCGGAACCCTTCCCCAAGACAACCTGTGGCCATTCCAGTTGAGCAAGCAATAGATTACAGTGAGTGCAGTCTTGTGCTCATCACAAAGCATTCTAGTACAGGTTTATGTATACATACCTGTACAGCAGACATCCAACTGGTCCTAAGCAGCTGTTTGTTAATTCAATCCGAAGTAGTAACTATCTATTCAAATTTAACACTGAAAATTCTAAGGAAAATGAAACTTTTTATACAATTTACAAGGTTTTTTGTTTTGTTGGTGTAATTTATATTTAATATTCAAAATCGGGGAAATCCTTCATAATTATTGCATTCAATTTGGGAACGCTGCTCTGTTGATGCGAGATGGTAATACATTATGGGATGGATGTCTGTACAGTGTACCAAAGATAGGTCATGGTGACCTACTTTTCATTAAACACAGCATTGGATTTCAGTGTCCATTTGGGATAACCTGTTTATAGGTAGGTTAGTCCAAACTACCCATCAGGTAACCCGTTTTGGTTTTAGATTACCCAAGAGTTAAAAAATAACTTACTAATTAACTGTTAAAGACGATCGCTCACCATTTCTCTTGACGTAAGGAATGGAGTAAGGCACAAGACAATTAAGATGCGTATAATCATTATAACCAAGCTAATACACTGTCCTTGTTCATCTACATAATTGCATACATTTATTATATATGACTACAAACAACAGAAATGTCAAAATGTCATATTACGTAAAATTGCTCAGTTTACAATATACGCCTCGAATGCTAAAAATAGCATATTGAAAGGTTATAACACTGTTTATGGTCACGTTATTATCTGGAGCGCAGCGAACCAAAGTAGCTGAATGCCTCTTATCACGTGGTGTCTAGAGATGCAGCAGAGCGGAAACTTTTGCGTGAAACGTCCTGAGCGATGGTTTTTAAACCGACTCATTTTACAGAATTTAATATATAATGATTTTCCAATCAGTATTTTAGTTACGCACTATTTAGATTTGGGTTTAGTGGGGAAGTTTTTCAGATCAAAAATTTAAAAGGATTACTTTCCAAAAGAGCAATGTGGCCAATCTGGTTTGAAAATATTTTATTCAAATTAAAATTTATTCCCCAAACGTTCATCAAAACTAATATTTATTTTAATTACTTGTAAATGTAATGGTATATACGTTATGTTGTAAAAACAAATACAATTGTATGAGGTTTTCTTACAGATGCAAGAAAAATTAAGAAAGCCCCATAACTTTTATTTCTATTATTTTAGGAGGATCAAAATGTTTTGTACCATCACATAAATAATAAAAATCGTCTACTTATGTACACAATCTTTTTGAAATGTATTATTGTTAGAGATATTTTGGCCGAATCATGAGTTACTCAATGATGCTAAAAATGAAATTCGCTGACAATATTATACGACAAACATTACACATGGAATAGCTCAGCTCATTTTGTTTCATCTAATCGACCAGCGTGTTCCCAAAGGCACAACATTAAAGTGTAAAATGGCAGAAGACATGAAATTTTCTATTAACCTTTGCCAAATTAATTTCAATTCGTATTTGTCAAATTGGGGAACAGTCGCCTACTCTCTGGCTTACTGGGGTTTTTTGCTCTAATTATATCATGGCGAACTGTGATCCGTTCGTGGCATAAGAAATGGAGGTAACCTCCACGCAACCTGAACACAATGCTGCATTCACTCATTTTTAATTCGGGACCAGTTGGATTCCTGATTTGCTATCGAAGTTGGACTTCCAGTTATTGGCTTCGTTTAATCTGTATAATCCTACTGAAAAGGGAAAAGGGTATATTGCATGTACTTAATTTTGTTGGGATTTTTTCCATGCACATTACATGCCTAACTTGAACGTGCAATATTGGAAGTCCATCTTGTGTGTTCTTTTCAGAAATCAAATGTGTGTGCAGGAAGGCATTTGTTTAAGTTCTAATTTAAACAAGTGCCTTATGATTGCCATGCATTTTGTTTCTCAAATTGCTCTATCAGTTAACAATAATTAGTTTTATTTAATGCTATTAACATTAGTTAATTTGGAACGTTACTAATACAGTGCTTAGTCTTTTTATTGCTTGTGTAAATATTTGTGAATTGGCCAATTGAAGTTTGAGGATAATCAATCGTGGATGCTTACTTCAATGTGGTCAATTCACTTCATTTGGTATTTAAGATATTTATATTCACACTAGTTTTAATTAGAGTATTTTAATAGTATTTGAGTAGTAAACAAGTTGGTGCTGTTGTATTTCTACAAGACATTGATTTGAATTTAGCTATTCACTTCAAGAGTTTGTCATGTGTACTGCATCATAAATTTGTGTTGTAGTGCCTTAATAGAATTATAATAACTTTATGATTAATGGACGAACATATTGTTGGCATCTCCATCAAATACTCACTTTTAAAGCTCAGGGCTCACCCTGAAGGTAGCCAATTTAGCCAATGGCTAATTTTCTTAAAGTTTGGCTAAATATTTTGGTAATTGGCTAAAAATATTTTGCATAAATTGGCCCCTTTTTCAAAATTTTCCTGTAAATTACCCAAATTTTTGGAAAAATGGCTAAAAGAAAATCTTGTCCAGTGTGAGCCCTGAAGCTGTCTTTTAAGTCTAATCCTTCGATTGAATTTAATACTTATTTTGATGCAGCTTACATTAGAAAATCAATGACCATTGCATAATCTTGTTTACTGCTCAAGTTGGTGTTAATTTGATTACTATTAGAAATACATAGAGGATATAAACTTGCTATCCTACATTATCAAGTTACCCCGAGTCCCATTTGAAATCATTTTCATTTGTCGCAAGCTTTAGCGAGTAACTAAAATGAAAATGATTTCACAAGAGATAATACAGGGTAGCGAGTTTAATATTCTATTTATTACTCCAGTTACTTCACTGCGAAACATTTCTCAAAACATAATTCACGTCGATGTAACTGGAAAAAAGATTTTGCATAGTTCTCCGCGATATGCGTGACGTCATGTTTACAATTTATGACGTCATATTTTATTAACATTACTGTCTGGCTGGAATGTTTTAACAACCCAATAAAATGATATTTATTTTCTCTGGTTAGAGTGTCCGCTGGGGTAATAAAGAATATTTATTACTATTAGAAATACAGAATATTTATAGTCAAACTCTTGACAATTTGAATGTGATTGGAATGAACAAAGAAATATAATTATGCTAGCGGTTTAATGTCCTGGAAGTAAAACAGAATAGCATATTGCCTGCATTATAGTCATCATCACTATATCTTCCCGTCATTCGGGGCAGATAATGAGCAATTTGTCAATTACAAATAACATTCGTTCAACATGTTGCAGCACTCACTGTCGGTGCAGACAAACTTAGTCATTGTTTTCTCTGCTATTCTTTAGTGAATGCTCTCAATCTTATAGCAAACATATGTCGTTTAAATAATTATTCAAGAAAATATTTTGGACCAACAAAAGCATTTCAATTTTCAAAGTTTGACTTGTTATATACAGTGAAACCCCTCTAAGCCGAACATATTTCAAAGTCCCAAACAGCCTTATGTGCTGTACATATTTAAACCTGTAAACCAAACACCCCTTTAAACCAAACATTTTACTCGGTCCCAAGTGTGTTCGGTTTAGAGGGGTTTCACTGTATTAATTAGTTGTTATATATATTATATTATATTAATTAGTTATATATATTATATTAATTAGTTATATATATTATATTAATTAGTTATATATATTATATTAATTAGTTATATATATTATGTTAATTAGTTATATATATTATGCTAATTAGTTACACTGTTTGAACTACTAGTAAATGCAGAGCCAGCCTAGTTGGTTACCAAATTGAATAACTTGTCATTAGCAATATTTGAAAACGATTTGCAGAAAATTACCAAAACAATTTGAAAGAAGTGAAATCAATGGGTAGGCTCTGCTTTTATGTATCAATTTGAAATATACATTTACTTCAAACGAATTAGCATATATCTTCGCCTGTAAGACAATCTCAGATATAATATGGGGGGAGGGGGGGACCAAACTTTTTCTTGACTCGTTTATAAGACCATACTATTTTATATGTAACAAAAGGGACAAAATTTTGCTCTTTCGAAAGTAACAAATCTTACCAGTATAGTCAGGGTTAGCATAGCAAAATTATTAACTGCATTATCTGCAATGCCATCGGTCAATGATTACTTCACAAAATTGTTTTATAGTGTACACCGTTTAATCGCCATTAACCACCTTGTTTAAAATGTCCTCTTCTGGGGACTTCACGTTCCCACCTCGATTTGAACAGCCAGCGACAAAACAACATGTTCCATTCCCTGTTGATAGCGCTAGCTACGCATTAAGCAGTAACACTGTCAACATAGCGACAAAACATGTTCCCTTCCATTCCCTCTTGATAGCCCTAGCTACGCATTAAGCAGTAACACTGTCAACATAGACAAACTTCATCATAAGCTCCACCTATTTGCTTTGTGCTAAGGGCAGATAACTGAGGTATATCTCGTATTGAATACTTGCTAACAGAAAAAGTTCTGTTGCTGTCAAATTTAATCCGTTTGTGAATACAAAGTTGTATCATAATTTTAACAATGCGTTTATAAGAAATATAGGTAAATCATCTTTTGCTTTAACCATCTCAAAGGAATTTTGTCATGACATTAGGGACATTTTACAACATTGACCCTCTTATAAGTGACTGCCTTGGTTTTTAAACTCCCAACTTACAGGCAAAGATATAGTGTGATAGATTTCTTTTACACCAGTTGAGTTTATTTGCTAACATTGCTAATTATATGCCCTGTTGCTGTATTCATTTCGTTATTCAGGTTTAATCGAGCTATTTCAGGATTGCTTGCTAGCTAGGCATGATGGAAGTTGAAATAATCATTGTACTATAGGATTATCCAACAGTCTGTTGTTTACAAAGATGCCTGTTACGTCGCGACATCATTTTGTACACAAATAACTATTTTTAAATGAATTGCTATAAAATGGTTTACCATGTATATTAATAGAACTATAGACGAAATAATATTGTGTGGGCGGAATAAGAAAGTCAATGTCATGACCCTCGTACCATGTTATCTTTTGTGGAATAAAATTTATTTTATTACTTTCCAGTGATGCAAAAAACCGAAATTAAGTAATACATTGGGTTCTTGCTATTTAATTATTTGAAGGTCAAGCTGTCCAGGGATATGGTGCATATGGCGGTCAGCAGGCTGCGCCAGGAACTGACCCATATGGTGGTCAACAGCAACAAGCAGCTCAAGGTTTGTTTGATCATATATGAGGCTGGTGTTCAGTAACTGAAATTTATACTAATTATAGTCGTGCAACTAAAGTTCAGGATATAATCTGGTATTCCGTGACGAGGCATTTTTAAAAAGTTCCGTCCATGATATTAATCGTGTGTAATGAGTTGCAGCTTTTATCAATTGGCAGCGTTGTCATTGAAATAATCCATTTGTTCAAATCCGATAAACAAGATTTGTCGTTCAGATTGGATTCTTCACATGGGCAAGTTTCTGTGGGCCATCAGGTTTTTTGTGTGAAAAAAAAGGGGGCGTCAAAATCTAAGAATGACGTTTGTTGCTGCAGGTATGGGGCAATATCAACAAGAAGCTAGTGGTTATGGACCCAACAGGTTATATGGACAGAACCCTGGCCAGGCGGTGTACGGCCAGGGAGCTCAGTTTGGAGCCCCTGGGGCCCAAGGTAAGGTTCAGTAGCAGGTAGCATCTAGAGGGCGGGCCAACTCAGCTTTGCTAGATCGAATCTCAGCATTTGATCTCATCAAGCAGAACTTTCCGCTGGTGAATTCCATCGTGACTGATGGGACATTTGATCAATAATTTTCAACTTGTATGAGAAATTATGAAAGCATGAATTTAAAAACAATGGTGTGTTTTGTCATACATTAAAGGGGAAGTCTTTATCTTTCTAAAAATAATAAAAACCCTATGGTAACTTGATTCCTATTGCCAAGCGGACGCCTAGAATCCTATTGT
>JAULBR010082112.1:0-13762 GCA_032355825.1 Melanodrymia aurantiaca
AACAAGTATTGAATAGGAATTAAACGTAACATTTGCAAAAAACTTAGGGTCTAAACAACTGAACAGGACTATAGTATGTAAAACCATCTTGAATACATTCCTTATACCGATGTGAAGAAGGACATTCACCTTATATTTCCTGGCCTCTGACTTGGTTTCCCTATTCTTGTGTCATATCAATCCTATTTCATGAAATAACATTTGCTTTTTTTTCAGTTCATATTATATTTGTCTAATTATTAGATTTCTAACTTATCAGCTTAATGATATACATGTATGTGTACTCTCTTTCTGACTTGCAACCTTATATCATAGTTATATCATGTATGTATAGTTATTTTCCATCTTTCCACTTTATTAACTCTAAACGACAGAACTATTAATTACAAGTTGCCAAATGCACACGGACATTTTGACAAAGACGATCGAGAATATTCACGAATAACAGCCTACACACCAATCTTATCCAATCTAAACTAGCTATAGATACTCAATAGAGCACATGTAAATTGGAATCAATCCCAGTAGTTAACTGTGAATGATTGTTGTATTTCAGAAATATTTAGCCACCTTTGGATATATGAAAAGCTGGCTTACGAAACACAATGACAAAGTTGATGAAGATACTGAAACACGAAAAATTGCATTGAGGTTAAAATTCCTACAATATTTTTTAATGTTAGAGAAACTTTTGGAATGTATACCTAAATCCATATTGTCAAGCGCATAAACAAAAATGATGATCACATTTTGTCAAGAAATATGTCTAGCCATAAGGTTTTATAAATGCCTTGATATCATTATTAAAAGAAATCAGTTTTAATTCCGTTGTGTAAATCTTTAAATACTACAAAATTTATAAATAGGTATACCACATCTTGTTTATATTTCTGTAATAAAGTAGACATTATAATCAATAATTATTATCAATCCAAATGCGATCTCCAATGCATCAATTACAATAGATAGCGACACGTATACATTGACATCATTATATTAGTATATGAGCTTGTTAAAATGCAGGTTTGTACTAATGAACTAATCGTAGGCGCTTCCAGAAGTATAACAGCCTACAACTGACCGGCGTTGTTGACCACAGCACCTACGTCATGATGAGAACACCACGATGCGGAGTGGTCGACAATCCAGAAGATGATGACGATTCAAAAACAGAAAGCAACATCACGAAACCACTGGCGTTTGTTTTATCTGGTAATATACATAATACCGTAACTTAGTTTCTTCTTGTCGTTCAGTTCTGAGACTGAGAGGACGATCTGGACACGGTCAGAGCGATCGCTCAGTTTCAGCACATTCTACAACATCCTTCGGATGGCTGAAGGCGTTAAACCACATTACCTATTACCTGTCGTTCAGTAATAGTAAATTACTACAGAAAAACCTACATATTTAGGCCATTTAAGAGAATTACTTAATGAAAAAAACACTTGGGCCTATATATAATTATGTGCAAAATGGGGAATCCAACCTTCTGCACCATGACCCCCGACCACACCAGGAATAAAAGCCGCTTCTATGATCAGGTGTTCTTTATAAAGGTGTTGAAACACGTAGATGTGTATATATAATGGTCATATCGCGAGTGCATTTCATAAACATGTGGTTGTTGTATCAAGGTGGCCGTTATATCAGGTTCAATTGTGCTAACAAAACCTACGTGCTCCACCCTTACACACGCGCCAAAGGTAGTTACTAATTTACCATAAACCATCACATATTATTTTAACCGTGTCTGATGTAAATGTAATTAATTAATACTTAACCCATATATTTATTACGCGCAGTATGTGCGAACAAAATATCATTTTATTTTTAAATGAAGAAAAGTAATGTTTGATTTATTATTAATTTTCAGCTGAGAAATGGAAGAAAAGACTAATAACATGGCGTGTCTCATCATTCACTCGACAGGTGTCACGTGATGAACAAATGTAAGTATTGCTTGTATTCCACATCCAGGTACGAACAACAATGCGCACCAAAATATGTCAGATCTATAAAAATATTTTTTTCAGAGATCAACGACTTAAAATACATAACAATAGTTATCTTTATTTTTATTCGATGATTATTTTATATTATAATTTTATTTTTATTTATTTTTTGTAGAAGAAGCTTAAAATCTGCTCTGGCAAACTGGCAGAAGGAATGTCGGCTGCAGTTTGAGTACACTGATGGTTCTCCGGATATTGACGTCCGGTTCGTTACCGGCGACCATAAAGACGGAAGTCCTTTTGATGGCAGAAGTATAAAATATAATTTAATTTTCAATTTTTCAAAACTTATTCCACATTAACTATGTAAAAAAGCATTGGCTAGTGTCAGAACGTCACTTCTTTTTAGTATAAATGACACGTTATTTCGCAGTAATGGTCATAGTATTGGTTGATTTTAATTTATCTTTTAAAATGTATTCAGTCGCACTTCTCTCAATATTCGAACACATTACTTGATGTTCACCGGTTATCTTTTTACACGTTTCTAAACCGAACCCAATATAGCTGTCTTTACGACGGGTGTCATCGGTGATTCAGGATATGCTAATGTTTTTGTAAAAACCAAAGTTGTTTGTGATTCGTGAACATTTACCATCTCTTCGCTTTTACCTTTTGCAGAGTTACGCATTCACCTATGTCAATGGTTTTCAACTTTAACATGGTTCTAGAAATACACAATCAAGTCCAATAAAAATATACCTACTTCCATGCCACAATTTAGTTTCCCTTTCCACATTTAGACACAATCGTTCTAGACTCAATTATGCCGATTATTTGCATGTGGTAATGTTTTTGCTTTTCTTTTCAGGCAAGGTTCTAGCCCATGCCTTTCCCCCGGGGTCGGGAACCCTGGCAGGTGATGCTCATTTTGACGATGATGAGCTATGGACTGTTGATGTTAAGAAGGGAAATGGTAACCATAAATATCTGGAACTTGTGGCCGCGCACGAGTTTGGTCATTCACTTGGTCTAGAACATTCTAAAGTTAAAGGAGCTCTAATGAATGCTTACTACAGAACGTCGCAAAATAACTATATTTCTGATGATGACATCTACGCCATTAGGTCTCTTTATGGTACGTGTGTATAAATAGTTTAATATTAATAAATATGTCCATCTCCTAGTAAATTTCAATAATAACAATAGAGGTCGGAATAGTTTTGGATTTAGTAAACAATAATTTATAGTAATTGAATATGTCAACGAAACAATGTTTAGTAAATTTTGAGAATTCTATAATTTTGCACGTATTTCACTACGAGGGTTGTCTTACTGAAATCACTTATACATTATATTTATGACCATAATTATTTTCTATTAGCTCTAAAAGAGAACACATCTATACAAAGATTAAGATTCGTATATACAATGCTAAATATAATTTATCAAATGTTCAGCATGTATGGTTTATTCTAAATAGCACCTATAAATCAATATACGCTTTTGCCTTAGGCGTTCCCATTGGTTGGCAAGCCACTATAGGGGCTTGGGCTCCTACAACACCTCCGAAGTATCCAACGTGTGAAACCCTCTTTCGAGCCATAGTGATAGGTACGTATCTAGAATGTTTCTACCAGTATTGAAAAATCTAAGCCCGTTCCATAGCTTAAAGCGTATGTCTGCACAAGGATCCTGCAAAATATATATCTCCTATATAAAGTTTTGGAATCCAATACATAAAATTTAACATGTCATCATCTTTGAAGCCAAATGTGTTCATCCATAGAAAAAATGCATACTGTGTACATTACACATACATGTATGTAAGCTACAAGTTGCAATCAAAACTACTGCAAATGCAGTACATGATTAATTGACATCGTCTCAATTAGTGAGGCATTTACTTTAAGTACTTACTATTATTTACCTACGATAACAATTGTGAAACAACATATCAGAATCAGGAATGTACTAGTTTTTTTTTACTCGTGATAATAGTGCATTGTCCTAATGAGAAATATAGCTGTCAATTGTTTTCTTCTTCCCTGGTTTTGTGAAGATGACTCTGTACTTGCATTTATAGGACCCGACCGTCAAAAGTGGGGCATTCTCAATGATAGAGTTTATCTCATTGATGTTGGTACCAGTGTAAAAAGTAGATCTAGGAGCCTACAGAACGTCTTTCCGGGAGCACCAATTGGGGTCGATTTCGCCTTCACGATGCCAAGTGGAAAAGTGACATACATGTTTATGGGTGAGAAAATACACTGTATTAATGTATTCGTGCTAAATGGTATCAATACTAGGGCTCGTAGTCCTAACTACACGTGGATAAATTTCAAAGTTGTACGAAATGCTTTATAGTATATGTGTGCATGTCCATTGATTCATTTTGTGTATGTTTATTTAAATAAAATTTAATGTTCTTCTTAATTATGTCGAAATTATCAATATAAATGTAGACCGAAAAAAGGAAAGATTTTTATATGACAACATCCAAAATGTAGATATGTTAAATATAGTGTAGATGTTATGCATACAATCCAAATTGAATGCGTACGTGTACGGTATTTCAGTGTTACGAAGCGCGTAGCCTACAGTGGCGGGATTGGGGTATGACCAACTGCGCGTGCCATCGTACAGAGGGGAGGGGTTTAAAATAGTAAGCTTCGTGGACTGACAATTTGCCAAAAATATAAACAAACAAAAAATGTTCTGAAATTTTAAGAAATGTATATTAAAATACTGCGTGATTCCGTGTACATGTATAGGACACAAACTGAGTTACTGCACTGATCACGGGTTACAATAATGCAATAACAGACACACACGTGTTTCATTAATCATATACGTGTCATATTAAATTAAGATTCTGGAAAACATTACTATTAAAGTAATAACCAAACTCATTATTAGTATTTTAAATTTCAGGTTCTAACGTTTGGCGCTTTAACGGGTATCGTCTAGAAAGTGACTACCCACGCTCGTTTGGTGCGCTTTCCATGCCTGAACAACCACGTGCCATAGTGGGAACCGAGGAAGATGGTAGAGAGCTAATATTCATGTTTGGTGTAAGTTCTTCTTCCTGGCGATTTTAAGCAACGCGGTGTCCTGGCTTAGAGGCAGTTTCATCAGTTAGAACGTTCATGGACTAGTGAAACTATTCATAAAGTTTTATGGTAGACATTCAGAAGTTGTTTCATGATAAGATACATCATTGATAATATTACTGTGAACGGTGTCTGATGAAATACCCTACATTAACCTGTTTCACGCGTTGTCATAGTTTCGATGAACCAGCAAACTAAAGTAGTGTAGAGATACGAATTTGTCAATGACAATGTTTTGTTGTTCAGATATATTATTTTTAAATAATTCTAATGTATTCGTTATATCTCTTCTTTTGTCTTACCTAGTGTACTAATTATATTTAATTAGACCCATAAAAAGAATTATTTTGTTTTGTCCAGGATAGCACGTTTTGGAGATTCAGTGACCGGGTTTTTTCACAGAAAGTAATAGAAAATAAAATATCATTATATTGGCCACATTCTCCGGCAGATTACGACTTAGTAACAACATGGACGGATAAAGATGTATATCTTATTAACAAACAAAGGTAAGAGCGTTTTCATTAAAAAAATACATCATAAAATGAATATATAAATTACTTTTAAAAAAAAAATTTAACAGGATTAACATTTTGAGAAACTTTGACTATATATTATAACTAGCGTGAAGATTTAGCTTGTAATTATTTTCACATTTATGGGGCATTTCATGGTATTTGTCACGTCCGTCACAATTGTTTCTCTTTGTTATGTAAATAAATGCAAATATCAGATTTCATCAAACATTTTGTGCTGTAAATTGAAGTTCCTAACAGTTGAAATATCTAACATCATAGTGTTTTGTCTTAACCAAAATAATGAAAAACAATCGTGACGGACGTGACAAATACCACCAAATAATTATCATTGTTTATATATTAAAGTGACTTGATACAGTGATATGTACAGGGTCCGATAAATTTCATATTGTCCTTCCCCAACTGCTGATTTGTGGCTTGCATCTTAAACTTAAAATAGCGGGTCACACAATATGCCAGCGATGAACCAATTCACATCCAACATAAAATTAACCTCTTTAGATCTTGAAACCAATATTGTATATTAAACAGTAGAAATTATCCAAAACATGGCAATCCATAATGGTTCAGCTTATAGAAACATTCATTTAAAAAAAATGGGGTTTCATCCAGTATGTATACTTTAACACAATGTGCGATGTATAGAGAGGGATTTACTTGAACTACATGTATGCACTGTTTTATAGTCATGTAAGGATGAAGACGCGCTCCACTATAGACGGTTATCCAAAAGTAGGTGTTCCTGACTGGATTCTCAAGTCCTGTCCCAACAGGTGAGCTCAAACTAACACTGACATGCAGAACTACTTTACTACTATTGCAGCCTACATGTATGTAATGTGACGGCAGCGTTTTCCTGTGATCAACCTTACGTTGAAATAGGGCGAGTCAAAACGTTTTGTAGTTGAGCCGGTGTTTGCATCTAACATAAATGAATGTGATATGATAGTACAAGATCGATATCAGTCACATAGTTCCAGAGCGCCCATTAATACTCAATGTGTTCTAGTTGTGTTGTTAAACAAACTGTCTTTTATCAATATATTTAATACATTAGAACCTTATGGAATAGATAGATGATAGCAAGTGGTCATAATAACATAGATCTCACAGATAACAAAGTCAGATGCAAATAGTCCAGTAATATCTTGATACTACTGCAGTTCACATGGTTGCAGAAAACACGTGGTGTCAGATGCTGCAAACATGTAAACTAGCTTTACAATCAAATTAGTAAACGATGTTTATTTACTGAAAAACAAAATGCTACATTAGCTTTTAAAAGGACATATAGTATCGGCAAATGTTCTTGAAAGGTGTCAAAATATTAATTAATACATGTCTGTATTTTGCTGCTTTTCCATTTTCAGTGCTGATGTCAACCGTTTTCCAGAGATGTTTATGGCAATAACTGTCTTAGCAATATTATACAATGGATTTCCATCATGATGACAATTAAACCTAGGAACTTTTTAAACAATATACCTCATCGAGCATTGCATGTTCGTACCATCAAGCATAGAACTGGATGGTTGGAAATGTGGTTGGCATAGAAAGTTCGATTATGCTAGCAACAGTGGTGTTACCATGTACTAGAGACAAGTTGGATGGGCATGTCTAAAATAATCAGTTAACCCAGTTACCTGTTTCTATCATTGGTGACAATATAAGTATTGAACAGAAGGGTTATGTTATGCTAGTCTAAGCTCTAGCATTGAATCAGTGATCAGTACACTATCCACGATTTACTCACTTTTAATAAATACAATGAATTTACGTACATGTAGGCCTATTCGTAAAACATATTACATGTAATGGGATATTGTATGACATCGGTACCAGTTACTATTTTTTGTATTTTTTTAATAAGGAATATTTAAAAACTATTTTATATTATATAGGCCTAGTGGTGGGCAAGGAAGGGGGTCAAGATGGGGAGGAAAATGAACCCGCAGACATAATCAGCGATGTGATGGTGGTGGGGTGGAGGTTAGGGTTCGGTCGGGTCAGTGAAATTAATGGAAAAGTATTTTGCTTAATCTTAAGAGATGTCGACAGATGAGTGTGATTTTCTTACAAAACATTATATACAAACTTATACGTTCTGATGTTTGAATGTTTACAAACAAATTACCAGTACTAAAATGGAATACAGCGGAACGCGGAAATATTTTAGATGGAGTATAAAGTTTAAAATAACATGGAACCATACATGTATGAAAAGAAAAATAATGCTCATTGCCTAGCAGTAAAACACCAAATCAAAATGTGGAAATATAATTATTGTAATGCTATCGGGTGTAAATATTTTTAGTAGTAAAAAATCTTCCACTGGTTATAAATTATTGATCCAGAAAAATATAATTGTAGCGTTTGTATTAATATAATATTATATGTATATATATACATGTATATACATTGTAAAATGTAATTATAATAGAGAGCACACAAAACTATTAAATATTGTATTAGAATCTATTAACATGTGCACCAGGTTGTTGTTGGCATCAAAACATGACTCTTAGATTTATACATGTATACATTTATAAAATCTGACTTTTTTCTTGTTAACAATCCGCCTGTTATTGCACCTTGACAAAACACAATTTAAAAAACGTTTATCGCGAGGGAGAATTCCCTCCCCCACCCACTACGGTTCAACCCCGCCGTTATGTTTCTCATTCACATATTCTTTTAATATAACAATATACATGTATGTTAATACATCTATATAATTGTACATTTTGTTGAGAATATCTGTGATGGTCGAAGGGTGCTAGTACGTTTACAATATATCAGTCCCAATGATTTTCCATTTACCACATTCATAGGTATACCATGTAAATAACTGGACAGTACAAACCACAGGCTTTGATACATCAGTTGTGCAGCACTGATTGAAATATTATATGGCAGTGTAGTATGTCTTAACCTTTGGTACATGTATATCAACTATATAGCACTGTTTGGAACAGACATTGCAGTACATACGACAGCCTTTGTATACCAGTCATTAAACAATGATAAGAACAAACAAGATAGTACATACCACATCCTTTGTCAGTCGTCAAAAAATGTCACATTAATGGTTGAATCTTAATACACGTATAGTCAAAAGCTTCAAACGCTAGTGTAATGTTTAAAATATTACAGTAGCATCTACACATAATAACTAGATCCATACACCTGCACAATATTTGAGCTATACGGCTTTTTATAGTTGGAGGTGGTATTTATAAAATGAAATTTATTCTATAACATATATTATATACATGGCATAAACCCATTAGATATTTTGATGCATTAACCCGTATAATTAATGAATATGTAAATTTTACTGTCAATTTGTTTACTACCAACAAAAATGTATACCTGAACGTAACATTTGCATATGATTTTGTTAAATATGCATGACATCATACTGCATTTGTGTCAAACATGTTGGCATCATAATTATTAGCAATGAAGTTGCTTGGAAGTTTTTCAATGTGTAATTTAATAAATGTTGAATGAAAACTTTGTTGTAAGTGTTATGGGATGAATAGAATTCACTACTCGTGATTTTTAGAACTAAAAATATATACTTCATCTAGTTAATTAACATTTGTCTCGGCAGTTTTGAAAAATACCCATTGATAGATATTTGCCATATTAAAAATCACTTATGACGAATCCTCTATAATACTACTTTATGATGTCTGGTACACTTTAAATAACGGTGAAAACAAAGAAAGAAGAAAACTGGAAGGCCGCTTAGAAATTGTACCAATCGCTCTAACCTTTTTGATGGTTTGATAACTAATTAATAAACAAAACACAAATTGATTACTAAATATATTGTACATACAGCATAAAATTAATATATTATTTATAAATAATTAATTAGTGTAAAGATCTATGAATAGTACTAAATGTACTTGGTATTTCAGATGGAAGATAAGTTTTATTAATTAACTTGTACATGTATGTGTAAATGTCTGAGGACTGCTACTATTGTAACAGTACATTAACAATGTAAAAACGTTAATATATATGAATTGGTTCTCATAAATTGATCTTTTTCACCAACAAAGAGTAATACATGTATAATAAATGCAAACAATAAATAATAAATTTTGTTGTTCACACCAATTTTAAATTTGTTCTCTTCTTTAGAAATATGTTCACATAAATGTCTTTCTATAAAAAAGCATGTACATTGTATAAATCATACTGAAGGGTAAATTTATATGTAATATAAAATAATAAATTGCATGTAAACAAGACATTCAACATTCACTTCACAAGCTACAGCATCTATAAAAAATATTTGTGTATTGTTTTAAATAATGTTTATTTTGAATGGAAACTCACAATTTCATATTTTCACAAGTGGCATTGAACAAAGTAAAAACGTATACTTGGTACATTGTACGAGATGTTATTTAACAACAATACACACACATTCTATTTATTTTATAACACACTACATGTAATTATGATTGACAATATTTAAAACTCAAACAGCACACATTTGGCAAGCAGAATTCAACAGACAACGAAAAGGAGGTAACTCTGTTCACTTCCTGCTGTATAGTTTTGGCAGTGATATCAATTTGATATGTTCTGTCGAGTGACATAACAGTGGTATTGAGTAATATCACAGTATCTTACACCGTGTGTTAGTGGGGTACCAGTGAGAGATACCGGTACATGAAAACACATCTCTGTGTACCGATTGGCTATTGGCTGTAGTCATCACATAATTTGTACCAGTAACTCTGAATATAGCACATGTCTATTTAATTAACATGTCGATTAGGTCACACTGGCAGCGTTATCAAAATAGTTTGCATTTTATTAATAAAAAGTAGGTTTCAGAAACAATGTAAGAAATAGAATACTATGCTTATGCCCATTAGAGTTCGTTTTTCTCACAGCTCATGATTTCCATACAATACATTTGGAACCAGATAATTATGAGATAAACCATCTCAAACAAGCATCCGTGTATTATTTTCTATTATCACCACTCTAATGAAAAGATCACTATTAATTCCTCTATTTCATTCTGTTTAAAATATAATAAATTCATATCAATAATTTTTGGCATAAACAGGAATTTGAGTTGAATCCACCTTCCATTCGCTGGACAAACCCTGGGTTACAACAGTGTGTAAAGACGGTAGTGGTAGGGTCATGTGCATGTTGGACATATTCGAAACTGGCACATTGGACAAGCTTGAGATGTGGAGAGGTACATTTGTCAGAGATGACACTGGTACATTGGACAGGGTTGTAATGCTTTCATTTGACATGGTTGCAACGGACAAATTTGCCATGGTTGAGATTGTTAAATTTG
The DNA here is from genome assembly GCA_032355825.1 of Melanodrymia aurantiaca. NCBI lineage: Eukaryota > Metazoa > Mollusca > Gastropoda > Neomphalida > Peltospiridae > Melanodrymia > Melanodrymia aurantiaca. The sequence continues at coordinate 10,949 of JAULBR010082112.1, forward strand.
ATCCAGTTGAAGCTTGCCCATTAGAAATGCCTGCCATGGGTAGTTCTGAAATGGTCGACACTGGTAAATTAGAGAAAGTTGCAACAGGTAGACTGGACAAGCCTGGAACAGTGAGATTGGCCAGACTTGACCCTGAGACATCAGACAGGTTCACAAAGTTCGACATGGACGTAGTGTTTATGCTGGGAACAGAGAGGTTTGTCAAGTGAGATATAGGAATACTGGATAGGTTGGTGATGGGTAAGCCTGATATATTGGATACTGTTATTTCTGCCTGTGGGTTGGAACTGTATGTCGGAATTCGGTAAACCTTCCATGGGTTATTGATGGGTGGTTCAGCTTTGATCGCCTCAGCTGCTGCTTGTATGACCATGTCTGTTGCCATTTGTTCATCTAAGATCTCATCTTCGGAGCGTCGTTCAACTTGAAGCTGAGGAACATCTACATCAAGTTCGACATCTTCATTTGACAAATCAAGTGGCCGAGATCGACATCTCTTCTTATGGTGCGACATTGACTTGTGCCAAATAAAATCCTTGCCACAGTACGGACAAGGATACTTACGATCCAAATGTTTTCCCATAACATGCACCCGTAAAGTATCTGAATTCTTGAATGTTTTTTTACAATATTCACACTGCAAAGGCTCTGGGTTTTGGTGTCTCCGAAGATGAACAGCTAATCGCGGTCTGTAGCGATAGGCCATCCCACATATGTGACAGATGTGGTTGCGAACACCTGTGTGTTTGTCCATGTGGTCGGCCATCTTGCGTTTGTCTGTGAACTGTTGGGAGCAGACATCACACTTGTACTTGTACTTCAGTTCGTGAGTCACCTGTGTGTGTCGCAGAAGACTGGACCGGCAGGAGAACTCCTTACCACACTGATAGCACAGAAACTTGGCATTGGCGTGGGCAACGTTCATGTGATCCCGGAGATCGCCCTCGCAGCAGTAGCTCTTGCTGCAGATTTGGCAGGTCGGTTTGCCAACCACGGTGTGCGTGAAGCGGTGTCGTTTGATGCTCGTGCTCCACTCAGTCTTGTAGTCGCATAACTTACAGAAGAAAACTTTGCCTTCTTTTCCGTACTCGTTATTTTCAGCAACTGAAAAAGAAAAGTAAAGAAGAAATGTTTTATTATAATGATGAATTAGTTTTTGTAATGGGAAAAGTGTATTACTCTACAATGACTGATAAATTCATGATAATCTAACCATCCAGCTACTGATGTTAGCAATTTGAGTAATACAATTATAGTCTGTTTGTTTAACAACAGTCTACAGAGGAACTATGCTGTCAATCCTAACCCCTTCTTTTTAATTTAACAGAAAAAGATATTTTATGAGCATATTTCTACAGATAGTGCACAGAACTGTCTGAATTTTGAAAATGTAAGCACATTAAAATAATTCCTATGGAAAGGCCTGAGTGTTTTCACATACAGGTGTGTAAGAAATATAATATCACTCAATGTACATGTTCTACTTACACCGTTGTCGACCACACCTCTTCAAATGCTGAGTCAAGTACTCCTGCTTTGAGAATCCCTTGGAGCACTTGGGACAGTGATGCAGCCAGTTGCCAGGATGTTCGAGCATGTGTTCCTCCAGCTCTGACTTGTACCCGTACACGTTACTGCAGACTGGACACGGGAAGGCGAACGCTTGCTGTTTGTGGTTCAGATTGAGGTGACGCTGCAAGCCCTGTCTCGTTTCAAACGTAATCACACAGTGTTTGCACGTGTACGTTCTTTGCTTGTGTTTCTGACAGTGAGTGTTGATGTCATACTTTGTAGTCGTGCAGTAACTGCACAAACTGCATCGATACTTGCCCAAGACTTTTGTGTAGTTGGCTAAAAATGAAATTGACATTATTCATTATTTTTCTTTCCAACCTAAATATTTATTAAACCGGTATGAATTGAAAATTGCAATACATAAACAAGCTTCATGAAGCATTTTATGGACATAATGACCTCACAAATGGCTTCCTGTCCATAAATAATAATATCCTAGCACAACCATCTAAAACAAATTATCGTAATTATATTATATCCAGCTGCTAACCAAAAAAAAATAATTCATCTGTACGATGTTTAAATGAGGGAAGATAATTTTTTGATATGCATTGTAAATCAAAATATTTACTGAACAAGGAAAAGATTCCGTGCCTGTCAATTTTATGGTCGATAAAATCATGTCACATACATGTATGCAGTACGATAATTTTTTTAAATGGTATTTAATACCACTCCTGTAATATACCCGGTACTCGATGTCCTTCCATTACTGGTCTGTCATTGAAAAAAACCCACATCACTTCACCACCGAACCGGAGCTAAATACACAAGTGTATTACAACAGATATCTACATGTAATTAATACTCATCATGGAGACCCATTGGGCTTTTTCTCATTACAACCATTGATCCGCGACTGGTCCATCGAAGGCCATGGTATGTGCTATTATGTCTATAGGAAAGTGCACATAAAACTTAAAAGGTCCCTTTCTGTTATTCAAAGAAGAGTAGCCTATGTGGTAGCAGCGAGTTTTCTCTCTGACGTGTTGATATAACCAATGCGTTTTACATTCATAGAGGTTAATATTATAACAGCATTTATCCAATCTAATTCAGGTATCAATACAATTTTGCTAGTAAATAATGTAATGAAAAACATTTGTTTAGAAAAGCATAATATTATTCATGTTCCACAGCTATACTCATTAGCAGATTCCTGGAATGAATGAATGAATGAATGAATGAATGAATGATTTGAAGTTTAAAGTCGCTTCAGGATTATTTCACCTATATGCG
>JAULBR010082122.1:0-13759 GCA_032355825.1 Melanodrymia aurantiaca
TAATAGTTTTAACGAATCACAGGTTTAAGGAAAATGAAGACGTTTTTGCTGTTGACGCTATTTGCTGGTGAGAAGTTCTATTTTACACATTGTAAACTGGAAACAAATTTGTTGTTCTTAAAGGATCATTAAATTGATGGTTGCTATTATTTTTCTGTCAATGTTACGTTTATTATAGAGGAATTAATATACTATATTAATTAAATGAACACAACTTATTATAATTTTAATGTGCTATTTAAATGTTTGCCAACCTGTTTCCATCTTACCACTTATTCAATACGTTTTTATTGAAACAATTAGTTTATGATACAATATTAATGCTTTGTTTGTTTCTATTTGAGGTCTCTATCGAGACGTGCACATGGCCACTTGCACTGTCTGTACGAGTGATTATGACGGCGCAACACCCAAAGACTGCGCGTAAGTGTTTTGTATAAAATTTACTGTAATATCAAATTATAACCGTTTCAGATTGATTTAATTTGTGTATAAAGACACTTGATTTCTATATCGGCTTTGATACTTATAGCTAGGTACCGTACAATAAGAGTTGCAAATACTGTGCAGTCGCAACCACTATTGTAATAAACTATTACACATGTATATTACAAATACTGTTTTTAAGATGATTAAACCACAATATTTATATCTAGGAAATATTTATTCCCCAAATTATACGAATGTGTATTACAATAAGCGTTGCCAATAAACTGCAGTCGCAACCCCTATTTGTTATAACGTTTACAAACACTACTTATGGCGCAGTCACACTATAACGTATAGCAGTAACTTATGCCGACGTATGTGAATTTTCACCAACACGCTGGGATACGTTGACATAAGTTAGGGGTAGGTTTAGTATAAGTTATATACGTTAAAAGCAAGCTGGCATACGTTGGCTGAAATAAATGTGTGTGAATGCACAAAATTTTTGGGCGTATGCCGACGTCCTCTTCATAGGTTAGGCATACGTTAGGCATACGCTAGACACACGCTAAATACGTTAGAGGTAGGTTACTCATACGTTGGCACGAAGCAGTATGGACACACACACAAATGGTTCGAAATGGTACCGATATGTGACCGATATGTGTGTGTATGTAAGTGTGTATGCATGTGTGTATGTAAGTGTGTATGCATGTGTGTTTGTATGTGAGTATGTGTGTGTATGTATGTGTGTGTGTGTGTGTGTGTGTGTGCGTGTGCGTGCGCGTGCGTTTTTCGATTGGCGACTGACATATATAATTTATTATTTCAAATAACGTGACCGTCGTATGCAATTATAATTTCAGAGTTACTAAAACATCAAATATTAATTCAAGGGCAGGGTGTTTTAAATATATAAACAGAAACATTATTCTATTTTATTACTTTGTATTTATATCAATGTTCAAGTGTTGTTATACTAAGTTATAATGACACTGGTCCTGGAAATTGAGTGCACAAAATTGAAATTGTTGTCAAGTACAAGGCCCATGCTGCACGTGTTTGCACGTGCATTGCGTATGAGTAACGTATGAGAAACCTATGCGCAGAGCGCTCGGCGTGTTGCCGACGATCACGTGACATATACGGCAAAATGCGGGAAAAACGCCAATAATACGCTAGTTGTACGGCAGAAACACGTTCAGTAAGTTATTCCATCGTTAGACATACGTCTGAATACGTCAATATGCGTTGCAGATACGTCAGATATAGGTTAGAAGTAAGTTACTCATAGGTTATCAATAAGTTAGCTGTACGGTACACCTTCAAGCCAACGTATCTCGACGTATGAGTAACCTACCTCTAACGTATTTAACGTATGTCTAGCGTATGCCTAACGTTAGTAACGTATGCCTAACGTATGCCTAACCTATGAAGAGGACGTTGGCATACGCCTAAAAATTTTGTGCATGCACAAAAATTTATTTCGGCCTCTGCGTACAACAACGTATGCCAGCTTGCTTTTAACGCATACAGCTTATACCAAACCTACCCCTAACTTATGTCAACGTATCCCAGCGTGTTAGTGAAAATTCACATACGTCGGCATAAGTTACTGCTATACGTTATAGTGTGACTGCGCCATTTCTTGGGTCCCATGTTGATGTTCTCTACTGTATGAATGCGGTAGTAGTGATCGGCGCCGTATACGTCAAGTGATCGTCGGCAACACGTTACTCATACGTTGGGCATAAGTCGAGAACGCTGGCCATACGTTGTGATACGCTGTGATACGCTGTGATAAGTTATATATAAGTTAGTGATAGGTTACTAATAGGTTAGACATACGCTATGTATACGTTCAATACGTTATGCATACGCCCAATTTATTCATGCTGTCGAATTTTCTATGCTTTTTTTGGGCGTATGCCGACGTGTTGACATTATTTCATGATTTCTCATACGCTAGATATAAGTTTCTCTAAAACGTCATAGTGTGACAGCACCATAAGCTAGTACAAACGCATTGGATATACATGTACATATGATATTGATATTGTAAGTAATAAAATGTAAGTAATGTTAACTTTATTAAATAAAAATGTTCTATTAAGCATAAATATGTTACAAATAGCATTCGCGTATTACTATTAGGCACTGACATAGGTTCAATGTCACAGCAGAGAAAATTACATGTATGTTGCATTCAGTAAAATGGTATTATATTACGGTGAAATGCATTTGCATACTGATCCGTAACTTGTTTTGAGTAGCATAGCATTAGATACGCACGTATTGTGGCATCCGTTTTAAAACTAAAGTGAATACCCGTAACGATCAGTGACCGAGTGCTTGCTTCATTTCTCAGCGTTAGCAAAACTAGGAATGCAAAACGCGGATCGGTGATGTCAGATGTAATTATGAAGTTGGCGCGATGACGTAATGACCATGCTTAGTTATAATTGGCTCTATTATGTAAACACCTGTAACAGTATATTTACGCTCTATGTCAGTCAGATTACTATAGACTATACGGCTCAGTAGTGCAGAATGTTCCAGTAACCAGGCTCCGTGGTGCAGTGGTTAAACGCTTCGGGTTCATGACTGGTAGGTATCGTGTTCGAATCCTATTCGTGGTATATGGGATTTAAAATCCCAGTGACCGGCTCCAACCCAGAGCGAGTGCTCCGCAAGGCTCAATGGGTAGGTATACGTACACGGAAAAGTGTCAACAACTGGTTTAACAAAGGCCGTGGTATGTACCGCTCAGCCAATCCAGACGTTCTTAAAAAAGAAAGCCAGTTTAGCCGTGAATATCATATGTACTGTCAGGGATTCGTTTCGAAGACAATGTAAATTGTAATACGTAAGCAATTCGAGAACTTAAATCCACCAATAGAAACACCGAACATATACACGTAAATGAAAAAACCCCACATAATTGTGTGTACAAGTAGGATTCGAACCTGATTCGCATAGCACTTGACATCCCAACACTATTACCGCTCGGCCAAATCAGTCGTTCTTAACAAATTAACAGTCATGAAACGCTTTCACCGATGTTACTGTGTCGCTAAGTAAATGTTCAACCCAGTTCCATCATCTGGTAAATAGTCTCCATCTGAGATCCAATCTGAGCTGTCATCGTCACTTTGGTGTAGCACTCTTGAAAGCCGATATTGACGGGACTTCGGATCACCACTCTACCATAGAAGAGCAGGACATAGGGCGAAGTGGCACACATGTCTGGGATCTAAACCTCAAAACCATTAACCCAAATACACACGTAGTGTATCAAAATGGTGTCTTATACTCAAAACAGTTGTTTTTTTACATTTTATGTCTAGAACAGAGCAAGAGAAACGATACAGAAACAAAACTTGGCCATATTGATATTGGTAATGATAATAATACTAAATAGAAAAATTGACTAAAATTCTATTCAACAAAACATGGTGTGGTAGACATTCAGAGGCTATTTGACAATATGACGCATCATTGACACATGATGCCTGATGCAGTATCTTACTTTGACCTGTTTTACACTCCTTTTGTTTCGTTTTGATGTGGCTGTGCTTATGACGCGAACATCAGGTACATGTATCATCGCTGCTTTGGCGCTGATTCTTGAGTGCATACCATCCTTACTCTCTCGCAATATTCTTTCGACTCTGCCTTGTACAGATACACGCATTTGGCCATGTCAAAGTTATGTAGTTTAGATTTATTGAAACAACCCAACGTGTCAGTTAACTCACAAATAGATTACCACCTTCCCTTTAATATTACTGCAGACAATGAAGTTACCTGGCATTTAAACAATGTGATTTTACACCTTATTAGTTTTCCAGTGCGCCTGTAACTAAGGCCAGGTGTAAAAGGAATATAATAGAAGTCCGTACGAATCTAGGTCCAAAACAATGTACATGTATAACGTAGTCGGGCCTATACTATACTTAGGAATCTTATTAGTCCAAACATAACGGTCATAAATCACTTAGTATCAATGTTATTGCGTTTGTTCGTACCTTAACGCTATGTCTTGTACATGTAGGTAATGCCTCGTTTTATGGCTCAGGCTATTTGTTTCATTCTGTAAAGTTTCTTTTTTCATTATTTATCCCATTTTGTTACGATATACCGGACTTGCGTTCCTTTTTCACCGGAACTGTATTCTTTGGTACAAAGCCTGCTTCACGATGCTCGTGATAGACCAATAATACTGATTGAACCTACTGACATTTGTAACACCGCGCGCGCTCTCTTGCTTGTACTTGCAATGAATGGTGTACCTGTTGGCATTGACATGTGAACAACTACAAAACATAGCTAATTTTAGCATTTGAAATAAATCTATTCACAAGCTACAATCACATCGATAGTTTTGCTTCTGCTCTTGCATTGTTCCCTGTCAGCAAGAGCATCATCTTTAAGACATAACATATTGATGTCTGTGTCTAAGAGATTTCATTATGGTGTTCACGAGCACTAGTGGAACACTTCAAATGGTTAACCTAGTTTTCACGGAAATTGTTTCAACCCGAGAGCGAGTTGATTGTCTGGAATCGCCTTATAGAGAGAAAAAATGTCTTGAAATAATTTACTTTCGAATTGTCTGTGCTAAAGCAAAGATAAATATAACATAATTCATAAACAATCAGCGGGTGTAAAGATAAAAGTTGACGAAACGACACCACTTGAGCACATTGATTAATAATCAACGGGTATTCTAGATAAAATACAAGGTGATATTGACACATGGTCTCAGAAGGACCTGCTACCACCACATAGTCTCCTCTTGCCGATAAACAGTTAGGGTGGGGACTTTTATGTGCACTTACCCACAGACAATAGTGTTGTGTAACTACATCAAGCGCAATTAGTTACATTTTTGGGTTTTTTTTTTCTGTCGAAGCCAAGGCAATCATATATGCCTTGGTAAAAATATAAAAAATGTGTTGTATTTTGTTATGTTGGTATCAATTGCAATAAAAAGGCAAATTTGGCTGCTAAGTCTGATGTAAATTTGCATCTTGTTAAGATGGGTATCCCATACACTAATTTTAAGCATTATATAATCCAATATCCAATATAATATTTTGTCTAACTGGCCAGGGTGTTTAGAACAATGTGGGAGCGAACAAGTAAAGGTTCACTGTATGAAGCCAGTCATGGGAGAGTGGCAGTCCTCCTACAGGTGGCGCAGAAAGGATGAGGTCGTCTTGTGTCGTTCTCGTATTGATCATTCATTAAAATGTTTTTTGAAGAAAGACTTCACCTAAGTGTAATCGCTGTCGGTGTACACCGAGAGTGCGTACGTTATGGTGGAGTGTGGTCACTTACAGCCAATTAGAGATAATCTATTTGGTAACAGATGTGTGGTGGAATCTTTTAGGTTTCATCCACAACTTATTTTAAAGTTTCTTAGACAAACACAACTTTTGGGGAAATTTTATGTACTATAGCATAGTCTCGATTGTTGTTTAGTTGTACAACCAAGTAAGTTGGTTAAAACGTATTTACGTGCATATATTCAATTAAGGTTCAAGCACGTATGTCAAGGTCATGCAGTCTAGCTGCACGGCAGAAGTTAGTGTTAGGATAATAGACTAAGAAGAAACGTGCTATAGTATACTATAAATAGCAATGGATCTTTTATATGCACTTTTCCACAGTGCACATACCCATTTAGTTTTACGGAGCACTCACTCTGGGTTGGAGTCGGTACTGGGATTAAAAATCTTATACCAGTCTTAAATCCGACGCGGTAACGTACTCTACGGAGAAGAGCAATACAAAGTATTTTAACTGTGCGAAACTAGATTCATTAACAGACCAATATACACAGTACGGGTGTTAGGCTATTCAGACTCATATGTGTGTAAAGACACATTTGGACAGACATAAATATCGTTCAATAATGAAATCTAATCACTTCCTCTAATGTATTACTGTTATCTCTCAACAAATAGAACTAAACGTCTGGGATTTCAAACCCAATTTACTGGCTCCAACAACATCGATAAGTCAAACTTGTTGAACACATAATACTCTGTTAACACCGCCACCTAGGTTCGCAGAATAAAAACATATGAAGATATGGGGAGTATGTTTTTCTTTTGTCTTTTGCGATATGTTGATTGTGTGCTATAGACCTATTTAACCTGTGCGCTGACTGACGTAAAGTCTACGTTTGGCAACTACAGGCGGTTTTTTTGTGAAAACTTGAAGGGATTTTCATCTTGTTTTACAGATTTATTTAGCACGTGTACTGACTGATATATACTTCGTGGCCAGCATCATCTCTCTTGCCTTCCTGCTCCTGTCCTTGTTCATTTTCTGTTATTTCAGGTACGTAGTCAACACGGTTTGTCGCGGCTATATTTAACCTACATGTTATTTTAGGATAGGCACATGCCAAAAGTTAATGTTGCCAAATATTTAGATTTGAAAACAAGAAGCAAAAACTCAATAATGTAAACTTCAGTTTTTTATTGATCGGTTTTACAGCAAAGAATTTTAATAAAGCACAAAATTGATCAAATCTAAAAAATCTGAAACACATTGACATTGTATGCACAGTCCCTATAGTATATGGCATTCCATGGAACAATTGTTGAATATAAAATAGCCTTTTGCGAACACATAGGTTTATCACGTTTTAAAGTTTTATTTTAAAAATAATTGAGCACTAGCTTATAATAGAAATACGGTTTCATTATTTTGATAATATTCCTATATTGATAACGCTTTGGCGAACGCGTTTTATGGCATCTTAACCAATGGCTTTAAAACCATAAAAAAAAACGTACTCGATCACAAAAAAGCGATTACAATAAAGTACCAAACTGTCCATGAGTAATACTAAGTTATTAGTGTCAGAAAAAAAGATTATCTCATTTCCATGTGCATGCAAATAAGAACCTGCTCTTAATAACGTCATAAATTGTTATAAATTTGACGTCGTGGTGTTATCGGCGTTCAAGAAAATATCGCTTCCATTTCTACGCAGGCACATAAGCAGGCAATGAAGATGCCGCAATAAATACTTCAAAGATCTCATAAATAATTTGAATTAATGACTCTCTCTGCTGAACTCAATGATAACCAACATTTGACAAACATTATGATGGGCCCTGGGCGCCATCTTGTTGACATGTTCAAGTGGAATGGATTGAATATTCAGGTTTCGTTTGATCATAAAAGTCGTGTTCTGATCAACTGTTTATTCGAAAATGACGGCGTTTATGAGTTTTCAACTCTCTGGACTATAGAGTGGCCGCACAACCGGACACGTGTAATGGCCTGTGTTCACTATTTGAGATTTGAGAAAACGATTATAGGAATTCGCCAAATCGACGGCCTGAGGATACGTCTGCTTCATTCATTCAAGGCTTTCTTAAGGATGGCTCTATCCACTTACGGTTCAGGCACCCCTCCCCATGGGCATAATGCGCCATCAGTGTCGAGGCTGTACCCATGGCGGGAACTATGTCTGATATAGAAATCGCTTGCTATTAAGTCGTTATAATAATTATGGTTACTGTAAAAACCTGCAATCCTGACGATTACTTTTCGACAGACTTCTCGCCACACGTGTTAGCTTGTTGTCAATATTATAACAATGTTTGATGTTTCACAGATGATTAGCCCGATGGTCTGTGGTGTACTTGTCAGCATCTGGGAGTGCTTGAACCTTAATTGGATATAAGCACGTAAATAAGTTATAACTAACTAACTGGCGTAGCTCAGCGGTAGAACGTCCGCCTTTAGCTCGATGGGTCGATCCTGTTCATGGGACCAGTTGGGTTATTTCCCGTTCCAGCCCGTCTGTCTGAGAACTTAAGTTAGTGTGATATCATAGAGGAAGAGTAGTAATGGATCTGTTATATGTCCTTTCTCACATACCACGACCTTTATTAAAACAGTTGTGGACACCGGTCTGGGTAAGTGGAAGTACGTACATGTACACCTACCCATTGGACCTTGCGTAGCACTCACTCTGGGTTGGAGCCGGTGCCGAGATCTCATATACCTAGTATAGGATTAGAACCCAGTACCAACCAGTCTTAAGCCCGGTTCGTTAACCACAGCGCCACGGAGACAGGTACATGTCACAGTGATATATTGCTACATTTACATAAATATTCTGCTGAAGAGGAGTTTTCAATATTGTATATTTAAACATTAATATGGTTGACTTGGGGCTGCATGTTTTTGCTCTATGGCGGGGTTTTTTTTACGCCACATTTTAATAATTTAGAAAATAGAACACTGTTTATGTATGTGTTTGAAAATACATGTACATTCCTGTCATAATTTAAATAACAGTTATGCCATGTAATAAAAAAAAGATACATTTAATACAATCGTTGTAAATACGTGCACGACTAAATGTCACAATTTAAATTACACGTCATTTAAAGACGATCGCTCACCATTTCTCGTGACGAAAGCAGTGGAGCCAGCCACAAGACAATTAATTTGCGAATAATCATTATAACAAGCGAAAGCACTGTCCTTGTTCATCTACATACTTGCATGCATTTATTATATGACTACAAACAACAACAGAAATGTCAAAATGTCATTATATTACGTTAAATTGTTCCGTTTACAATATACGACGCATCCATCGCTATAAATGGAATTTTGAAAAGTTGTTACACTTTTACGGTCACGCTATTATCTGGAGTGCGGCAAACCGAGAACCCAATGTTATTTCTACTCTGAGCGAGCTCCATGCCTCGTTTTACATGGTGCCTATTTTCCACGCGAAAAACATGAGCGATTCTCATTAATTAATATAGTGTCATCAAACTGTTTGTGTTGGTAAATTAGCGTGTTTCCCACACCAAAGTAGGTATGGCCTAAAACAAAAATGTGTTTTCGGTTTTCCCGACGGACCCTAATTTTATGCAGTGACTCTAAAAAATGTGGGCGAAAACAAATATCTTAACGGGGATAAAACCCCCACCAAAATTTCCAACCTACCTACTCTATTTTTTTCAAGGAAGGAACCAGAAACAAGCATTTTAGTTTTTATAAGCCTAACTGCAATCTATATCTTGGACTCTGACCTACATAGAAGAAATATGTTATGGGGGTATACATTGTGTATCAGATCTCCTACAATTTTTGATGTAAAACTTCACATGTGGGTACATGTAGGAAAGGCAAAATGAGACAGTTTTAAAGCGTACGCTTAAAATGAATAACGTAATCCTACATTGTCCCCAAAAAACACAGACATCACGTTGAAACAAATGCAACATCAACTCAACAAGTTTACTATTTGTTAAGCTGCATTAAAATTTGGGTTTGCCAAATCAGAAAAGTGTAGTTTATCATTAGAACTTAAAAGTAAAAGTAAAGTTTGTTTTAGTTAACGACGCCACTAGAAACACATCGATTATAAATCAGCGGTTATTTGAAGTCGGACGCATGGTTATATTGACACATGGTCTCAGAGGAAACCCACTGTCACCGCTTCATGGGCTACTCTTACTGAAAAACAGCAAGGCATCTTTTATGTGCACTATCCCATAGACAGAATAGCACACAACATGGAATTTGATAAACCAGACTTGTTTCACTGGCTGGAACGGAAAATAGCCCATTAAAATGTTTTTGCTGTGGAGTATCGATCTCTCGACCCATCCCGCCACAGGCGGACATTCTACCTCAGAGCTACGTCCCGCTCGTTTGATGTCAAACGCACGGTTATATCGATAATTGGTCAGAGGAAACCCGCTGCTGCTACATAAGTGACTTTATTAACAGCAAGGGATCTTTTATGTGCACTTTTCCACAGACAGGATAGAACACACCACAGCCTTTAACGGGAAGTAACACAACCGTCCACTGAGGAGGATCGATCCATCGACCTATCGAACCACAGGTGGATGCCCTTGCGTTGACCTACGACCCGTTCCATACTTTTTTATTGCAAGTATCTACACGACTGTGTACAATGACATCTTTTAAAGTATACCCTTATAACAAGATGTTAATCAACTACACATATAATCTCTGTATTACAAAACTTGTTTAATCCAGCACTCGATTTCGCATTTGCACAATGATTCGAGTTATTATTGAAATGACTGTTGTCAACTTGGTCCACTGTAATCATAAATATTCGCAATAAGTTAATTGCACATATAATTCACCACTTTTCATCCCCACTAGCCAGTTGTAGTTTATCACCTTTATGCAGTTCAGACTTGTGAAAGTTTGAAGGATTGAACGCTATCCATAATTTCTCAAACTCCTCCTGGTACTTTTTCACAATGTGTGGAATGTTGGTGACGAGAAGATTTTCTTGATTGCCAGTGATTGCTTGCCGTGTCCAGTTAAAGGAACCGTTCACTAGAAGTTCTTTGTCAATAACCACATACTTGTGGTGCATGTAGTATGAAGAATTATCTGTTCTTACTGGCACTCCTGAAATGGCAAAACATTCTCATCATTAATAATAGCTGTTATTAAAAGTTCGGTAGATCGTCCTTTAAACTTTTTTTTATATCGGCTGTTAGTTTAAACTACCAAGCAATATAAACATGTTTTTAAGGGAAGATCTATCGAACTATGTTATTAAATGCAGAACATTCTCATTCAATAGTAGAGGTGAATCTTTTGTACATACATGATACATATATGTAACAGGACCGTAGCCAATGGGGGTCGACACCACCCCCATACAGGTGACTTTTTTTCTTCTTTTTTTCACCATTTATTTTTTTATATAGCGCCTCACTTGGTGTCTCACTATATAAAGCCTAAATGACCCACCCCTCTCAAAATCCTAGCTACGGGCCTGTTACAGTAACCAACTGTGCTACATTGTATAAAGAGCTATTGGTTTCAGCTAGTTTGGTTGGTAGATCACCGGACTCTCACACAGAGGACCCTGGTTCACACCTCTCCAGTGGAGGTTGAGATATATGTTACATTTGATTTGGGTCCATAAATGAATCAAAAACTATTTGAATAGCTCCATTCACAGCAGTAGGAACCCTCCTAGTTTGGCGCAAGGGTGTCGACCTGAGGTTCGATCCTCCTCAGGTTACCTGTTGGGTTATTTCCCATTGCAACAAGTGATCCAGGACTGGTTCATCAACGCCTGTGGTGTGTGCTATCCTGTCTGTGGGAAAGTCCACATAAACGATCCCTTGCTGTTATTTGAAGAATAAGCAGGTTTCCTTTGTGACAAAGTGTTGATATAACCGTGCGTTTGACATCCAGTAGTGTCATTAAACAAACTTTATGATTATTTTTACCCTCCAGTACCCAGACCTTCGCCTCCCCAATATTAAATTCCCTCTGACGCCCCCCCCCCCCCCGAGTAGTGACATGTTACCACACCTGCGCCTCGCAGCGTCCACACCTGTGCTCCTGTCAGATTCAGCTGATCATCGTCTGTAATGACACGAACCACTAACCCTCGCTTGTGTTGCGATATGACTATATCACAGAGCTCCCGGTGACACAGCGTGTACACACACACGTCCAGACATTTCGTAGCGCTGCTCAGATGTCTGTAGAGTTCACTGAGCGAATTCTGTTTGTGTGTAAACCTACAGTGTCTGTTCAAACATCCTTTACTCTTCTGGAAGAAATCTTTGCATGCGACTTCCTTGTCTGGGAAGAAAAGCACATCGGCGATGATTTCTTCATTCTCTTCTTGACGCTTACCTTTCCACCACAAATAAACCTGATACACGATTTCTGTGGCTATTCCGAACGTAATAACAGCACCCCCGATTTTAAAAAGTTTGTAAACCATTTTTTTTTCAGAAACGAAAGTTGGAATACCACAATAGATTAGTCGTCTTTCTTATGCATATAATTATTATGATACAGCGTAATATTTGTCAGACATCAGTGAAGAAATTTGGCGGCAAATTAGTCTCGATAGGCAGACGATGGGGGTAAATCCTCTATTATGGCTTTGAAAACAGGATCTAATTTATCGAGACTAGCGCAAATCCATCGTATTGGTCATTCAAAACCCCGTTACGGACTGAGCACCCAACAACTCAATGTTGTATGCTCTGCACTATTAAATTAACTCAATGTGGAGAGCGAAGCCCGACTCATCAAGTGCCAAAGGGGTGAAGTTCCTGATAGTGGGTAATACATCTCGAAGTACTCCTTTCGTTCACATTCCAAGCAGGATAACTTTAGTTTGGTTAAACTTAGGAAGGAAAGAAAACAGATTTGTAAATAATAAAAACAGATTATTTTTCTGTGAATATAAATAAAATTACATCAAGTATTTTAAAAAATAAGAGAGAAAAAACTAATTTGGATTATTTCGTTACCACGAAAATCGTAAACTTTAATATAAATTATAATAATTCATGTTTGTACCTTCAAAATAACAGTGGACGATTTTATAAAATAAAAAAAGCAATATTTGCCATTTTAGTCAAATACAATAAAGATGGTCTCATAAATTACAGGGTACTAATTTTTAATACCTAGCATGAATTACCTATCTGCTTTCGAAGAATTTTTTAAAGTTTTCTTGCAAGTAGATTGGGTCCACAAGAGATGAGCATCTAGCCTGCCTTAGTTGTTGGAACCAGTCCACGTAAGCAGTCATTTTGTTTTGTCTGGTGTTTTAATCGAAACGATTAAAACGGGCAAAAGCTGTCAAAGTAAGGTATTGCATCAGACATCATTTCTACCAATGAAGCATCATATCCTAAAATTGCCTCTGAACGTCTACGATAAAACTTTTAAAGTTTTCTTCAGCTCATGGATGTTCATAAATGTTCTCAGTGTGTTAAACGTAGACACCATATTCTGGAGCAGATGGAATGCTGCTCGACAAAGGGAAAACTGACTATTGGAAAGTTACGGTTATCCTATTTAGAGTACAACTTTGTATAGAGGCCTTTGTTGTTTTGAATCTCTACGCAAAGATCAAGGCATGTTTCCTATATTTACAACTGGTGGGTAAACCAATGGAAGGTGATCTATCCTATTGTTGAAAGATATACGATCATTGAAAGAGGAAAATGAAAGTAAACTTCTTGGCTAGATTATCTTGTTTCGATCTTTCCAGATTAGTTATATAAAATTATTCTTATACATGTGCCTAGAGAAACAAAATGGCTAACAGTGGAGTACCCATGGGGATGCCAGTTTCCTGTTTATGTCTTATCCCCAAATTTGACCTAAATGTTAGTTAGTTATAACCTATTTGCGTGCTTCTATCCAATTAAGGTTCAAGCACGTCTGTCATGGTCACACAGTCCAACTGCCTTGACTGCCTGTCCAGGACAGAAGTTAGTGTTAGTATGAGAGAGGAAACCCGCTA
>JAULBR010082133.1:0-13759 GCA_032355825.1 Melanodrymia aurantiaca
AATGTGGGGAATTTCTAATGGTTAGTAATCGCAGGTGAGTCATTTATCGTAGTTGTTAACTATTTGGTTCGGACTTTAGTTTACTGTTCCAGATCATTGTTTAAAACACGAAAGTACTTTTGTAATTTTCTGAGTTCACATCTGATTCCAGTTGACTAAAAGTTTTGCTTTAAATCCGTTTTCTTTCTGCAGCTGGTCCTTGTCAACTTCTAGAGTAAAACACCTTAGCTCAAGTTTATTCATGCTTTCATTGAGACTAAACAAAAATATATCGATTTTTATAAACTTAATTCAGTTCTTTTTAAATCAACTTGACGTCGAGTTAAATTAAAACATCATTTTCAGACCATATTTAAAATAAATATAAATAATACAAATTTAAGAATAAAAATTAAATAGCAGTATTAAAAATTAAATCTTTTTTGGACATTGAAAAATAAAAATTATACACGTCTGATAAAAGGCCATACTGGTCATTAAAAACTAGAGCTAAGTATGTTATATATAATTATGATGTGAGATATTGGCGGATATTTCGAATTCCAGAATGGGAGATTATTGACGAGCTCATGAATATTCAATTCTAAGAAAATACGGCGTCATACACTGCCCATCCTCATTTACTTAAAAAGTTATTTCCTGCATGCATTCTAAAAGTCAAATTCGTTGTGACAAACCCATATAGGCATACACGGAACATTTAAAATACTTTCTTTTGTTTCAATTCCCTGCATTCTAAAAGTAAATTCGTTATGGAACACTTAAAATACATTTTAGTAACAATAATTTGTTTAGAGTGAGAATTACTGCCCTCCCCCACCTCCCTCCACTATTGCTCCGCTGATGGTCTGTTTTAGTGGGAGGTGGGGGGGGGGGGGGGCTACGTATTCTCAGTTTCCAGTTAATTGTTTTAAAACAAGGTGCTCTAAAATGCAATTTCTGGAATTCTGCAAATAGAATTCGTCAAATGGCACGACCCGATAAATGCAACTTTTAAAGTGTATGTCTACTAACAAACAAAACATTTGGAGTGTAAATCATTGGCGAGGGCAGGATGACACATTCTTCAGCAGACCCCTCCCCACAAATACCACAGAGCCAGTTTAAGGAAGGACGGGTGTCAATACCCAAGAAAATGCTTTATGTCGCGTTTCCACGAATAATTTTCCTACTACAGGGTAGTGTTACAGTAACCAACAACATTCGCCTTAACAAGGAAGTTTAAGATTAGCCTACTTTGTAAAAATATCAGCGTGTGGGATATTGCTTATATCGCGTGTAATTTAACTGGTATCAATCGTGTTCTATCATATCACATTCATTTAATATGTAGTACAAAAATCAGTCTAGCGAGTACTCGCGATAGATTTGTTCTCTGGACGCACGCCAGATCTGTGGCCCCATGCATGAACCTGATAGTTAACACACAATATCGAATTTATTGAGATATTATCATGAGTGGACATTGCACTTTTAAATCTATGTACTCTATAATTTGAAATTCCTGATTAAAAAAATATCTTACATATATACATGTAGGTGGCAATAGCGTTTGAAAAAAAAATTTATTATCATATTTAAAAAAAAAATTGGGGCATTTTTGCATAACTATGATATATTATTATGAGAGCATTTTCAAAAGTTAAGCCCATTTGTGGTGCACAAGTATCATAATTACAATGACCTAGGCCTACTTTCGACTGCAATTTTCTCAGTTTCATAATACTGTGGGTTATAAGGTTATAAGATTGGTAGTTGTGCATACATTTAATTGCACTTGGAAGAAATACAAATGTTTTCTTTTATTGTACACGTAAAAGATGAGAGGTTAATCTGACTGTAAAGTATAATATTTCCTGGATACTTTTAGACCAAAATTAACTGGTGGGGAGGCCCTTTTGAATGACATTGATTTTATTTACCAACTGATCATAACAGACTAAACATATAACAAGTGACCCCCACCTCTTCACCGCCCTACCCCTTCCTGCTATACTGATCCTACAACACGCTACCAGTGTTTTAAATACTAGTAGTAAGAAAGACCAAAATCTCACTTCTTGGGAAGATTAGTAGTTGTCCTTAAACAATATCAGCAATAAAAAAAACCTTAATACCAAAAGTTTGGATTAGGCCCAAAAACAAAACCCATTTCGCTATCAGATGTATATCTTGCAAGTTGCAACGAGGTGTTGAATTACAAAATAAATTATATCTAACGTAGACGAGTTTAGTATTCTATCTCATAATTTGTTACAAAATCTCAAAGTATATATAAGTGCATAGTTAATGATTTCACCAACGTGTGAAATGTAGCTTCTCTTTACAAGAATAGCCAATGGCTGGTCTTTGAAAATCGATCCGAAAATGCTAATGAGTTAGTGACGGAGTTAGTCTTCACCATGGGTAGATGTAAGTGATCAAGTACACAACTAACCTAAATAATACCACAAGCCCATCTCACACACGTCCATAAGAAATGCTTCCATCAGGTATTGGGTGTCCGACAGTTTTGTGTATAAATTTTCTTTTTAAATGAAGTCGTTTGCGCCATGTAAATTCTAAGCCTACGTAGAGCTACAGGATAGTGCAGCAACAGTTGCTGTTGCCGCTATTCTGTCTGTTGTAGGTTCTGTCGTTCTGTACAGGTGCACTGTGTGCAGGAGAACTGTTGTAGGTTGTTGCTCTGGATTCTGATTCCCCTCTAAGTTCCCTTTGGATTCTGTTGAGCTGTCCAGAGAACGTCGTCATTGGCTCGAAATAATTGTTTCGTATCCAGGACATCTCGAAACACATGATCTTGTTCACATGACGACTCTATCCCCCAATGAAAATATTTTCCGTGACCACAAATCGATTCTGTACTGCGCTCAGTTCATAGAACTCGTTACCTGCATCTATACAGAGACCATCTTCCTGGAAAAAACACTTGCCCACGAGCTCATCGGGCGACATGAGACTGCAAAGAATTAACAGTTTATCGGTTTCACTTTCTGACAATACGGTTATAATCACTATAATCTCTGAGACGGCGGATGGCGTCATCACCATCCATCTGAAGAACTGAGCAGACGCAGTCGAAATAGTACATCAGTTTAGCTTTTGGAGAATTCGAGATTGTTGTGTGTCTGCCCGTCTGTTTCAGAGTTACCTCGCGCCCACCTAACACTAAGGCCATCTTAATACTAAATAGTGCTGTTCTAACACGAAACCAAGTCGCTGCTCTGTGTTAGGCGTAGACGTTATACAGCAATGCTCTTCAGTACACGCGTGTATATAATATTTATGTATAATTATATGATGCATCTAAATTAGCATCCTGATGGGGATGTTTATATAAAACAATTTGGTTGGCTGTTGTAAGAAATATAAGGAGATAAAACGATAGGGGATTCCCATAAATAGGCCTGTTTACATATTCATAGGCGACGTGTCATGGATGCAATCATTTATAGTCCAGGGGCGATATTTATCAAGCGACTTAAGTCAGAAATAAGACTTAAGTCTGAGAAAAAACTTAAGTCTCTAAGATTGTGATTTAAGTTCTGAGAAAAAAACAACACCTAGACACAAGGTTTGGACGTTTTTGACTTAAGTCTTAAGTTTCCTCCTGAGGTGTCTCAAGATTTCTACAAAAACATAGGCTTACGTTGTTGTATTACCTTATTCAATTTCATGAAACTTAAGTCAAAACTTAAGAAAAACTTAAGTTGTTTGACAAATACCGGCACTGGTCACACATCACATATAGGTCTATGACATTTTAAACCATGTTCTGGGGCGTTCCCAACCCATGATCACACATCACATTTTTTAATCTATTTTTCACATCTTATAGATGTATAGATTATAGATTATATAATGGTGCACGTTTGAATGGAATTATGCTCAACAGCCAGCGAAAACAATTGTGTAACTCTCAAAGCAGTTATTGTTAGACGATGTCACAGCACTGAATGTTGTCGATGCGACACAAATAGATTTTATGTACTCTTTGCATACCATTATCACCCCCACCCCCACGAAGTGTTTGCTATGTCCGTGCATCTGCTAACAGGGCTCGAAACTCATCCGAAACGTATGGTGGGCCAAACAAAACGTGCACAGTGTAGGCTAGTATACAAATGTATTTGGCGACCTGGCCATTTGGAGCCCTGGCTAGGTTTCCACACCACATATCTTACACTAGGAGTGGGGCATAGCTCAACACAAGAGCATCTGGCTGAGGTTTGACAGATCAATGGATTGATCCTCAGTGGGACTGGTTGGTTATTTCCCGTTGCAACCAGTGATCCATCAAAGGCCATGGTGTGCGCTATCCTGTCTGTGGGAAAGTGCACATAAAAGATCCCTTGCTGTTATTCGAAGAATAGCCTATGTGGCAGAACGTTTCCTCTGACTAAGTGTAGATAAAACCATGCATTTCACATCCAATAACTGCTGATCAATGAAAGACTTCATGAAGTGAAATTACAATATATTCACAAGATTGTATCAAGACTTTTTTTTATTTTAATATAAGCAATTAACAATCCCATGCAAGTAATTTTCACATGAGGTCAGATTCAAGCATATTCATAAATATCTTCAAGTGATCTCATTATAAACACGCTTTATGAAAATAAATGAGCATATAATTATATATATATATATTTGTGAAGGTAATAAAATCCACACAATCATACGAGAAACCTTCACAAAATGAGAAAGAATGACACGACATCTTGCCTACCAAGATGTACGACTTGCATTATAAGAACAGTATTTCACAATTTAAATACAAAAATGCAATCACATCAGAATAAAACTTTTGGTAAATAAAACAAAGCATGGACATGTAGGTTATAAATTACAATAAAAATACAAGTACTGCCGCAGCAGCAGACCATATGCCCAATCATCGAGACATAACCAAATATTATACATTGGTGCATGTATAGGTCATAGAATTACATGTATGTACATAACAGGCGTAATAAATAGATTTTTTTTTTCAAATATTTTTCGCAAGATGAAACAAACTAATTTGACAACAATACACAAATGTTCTATTTACTGTACCTGTGGACAGATATGTTTTCAAACATTGAAAAGCATCATAGTTGAAACTCGCACCACTTAACAGGCTGGACTGATTTCAAGGTCTGGGTTATGAAATCACTTGCATCAGTCAGCTGCTTCAGTGAATAATTATAGCTGCATATCGTCACCTAATTAAGATAAGGTCGTAGGTGACAATGTTATTACATTATCACTTACGACCTTATCTTCGATATATCTTCACACCAATGAAATTACGTGAAAAAAAGGAGAGAAACCAATTAAATACTTGTGTATATACATACATGTTTCATTTTACATTAAGTAAAAATACATGTAATTATGTGTATTGATATTATATTTGGTAGCAGAAATTCTCAGCAAATAATTGTAATACTTTTGTTGTCTCTCTACCAGCTATATATACTAGTTGAAATGAAACTATTTTCAATGTCAACGTAATACATGTACTAGTACATAAACTTACATAAAACACGCATCAGATATATCTCTACGAACTGATCGATGATAATTCCAATAGAGGCACTGTACATGTTAAAGAGAATAAACTAGTGTGGATGCAAATGAAGCATATAGCGGTGACATTATTTATATAAATTGTGAATGTACATTTGTAAATATTTTACATTTTGTCATACTATTTTTTTGATTTCTTTGTCTGCAAATATTTCTCACATAACCATTCCATGTACTGTGTTGTTAATAAAGTATAGGAGTGTCTGCATGCATGTGGGTTGTAATTTTGTGAAAATTAACCGATGTTTGGCATGTATTTCATACCAAGTCACAATATGTACATGCCTGTAGTTTCTGGTATCTGAGAACATTTTATCTCAGGGTACGTGTTTATTGACAGACATGTTTTCATGAATGAATTTTTATTTTTTTTATTTTACTACACTCAATTTTTTAAATTTTGAGCCAATTTTCGTGCCATAATAATTAACAAAACAATTAATGGAAATGGATGTTTTCAATGTTTTGCTCAAAGGCAAGGCATCGTGTTTAGAATCATGACAAGCTTGAAAACCAATCATAAGAGTGAAACACGACAAATTATAATGCCATTGATGTCTCCTGCAAAAGCCTCTATTGGTTGACAACGCAAATTATTATGCAAGTGATATACCATATGAAAGCTACCAATGAATTCAGAGATGATCGAACTGAAAATGTGTAGTAAGTCTGGTTTTCGTACAATGACAATTGCCGAAAATGGACTTCCGTTAAAGGTTCTTTTCATTAATATACTTATCCAAAAACATAATAAATATATGCACTTTCTACTGATCACTCCGTCCCTGCTGTGAAGAAGTAAAACAGATTTTGGTACATATCCAGTGTTTAAAAATAGAGTGGGCCCAGTATAGAAACAATTAGTAGGCCTACCATTTTATAAAAATAAATAAATTAACAATTGACTAAATAAATGGAGGTCTGGCCCTCTTGAGCACCACGTGAATCCACCCCTAGATATTAAGGATAACCTGCCACATAGGGCTATCTGATTTGTGCATACGTTCCCAGATACAGAAGATTAAAAGAAAAGTAAGGTTATTTTCATTACATGTGCTATACTTATTCCAGAACATATCTTATCCAAATGATTCAACTGGTTCCAATCATTTTCTGTCACATCACATTCATTTAATTTTAAGCGCAAAATCTGGTCTAGCGAGTATTCACACAATATATTTGAACGTGCTACTGATGTACCACCTATTTCAAAAAGTAGTAACAAAATAGAAAAATATAATTATTTAAAACATTCGGATAATGAAAAATTGTTTTTTTGAGTAGCAAGGGTTTTTGACTTAATGCCCTATTTATATTCATGCTTTCTCATGTGAGATGAAAGTGATTGTGGAGGGGACTGGGGGGGGGGGGTGGTCGTCATTTGAATAGATGGAGGGGTTGGTGAGAAGGTATATGATCGTAGTAACAACACAAAAAACATGAAATAGCTCCAACATCACAATTGACACGACAGTTCGCAATCATTCGTTTTGGTAATAGCAACAATTGAAGATACACATATTGCAGAGACCAAGTCTTATCAATCGCACGCACACACACACACACCAATTCAGAATAAATAGAAACATGTACAAAAGAATTACAATTTACAGAATAATATGTATGATACAAAATGGTGCTCAACAAGTGATGGATATTATTATATCACAATGAATTCAATTCGCATTCTACAAACACATGCATTTAAAACCGAACACAATCCATAATAATACTGTCACCAATAGGCTACCTATATGCAGATAGTATAACACAAACAAGCATCTAGTACAACTACGTACCAATCATATATATAAAAACAACATTAGCTACATAACGATATGGGGCATCGTGGTAAAATATGTATCTGATACATGGGTCGCGATACTTTATTTAACAAGATGGTTCGATTGATTAAATCTATTCAAAATCGACAATACTAATATCAAGCATGATTGTTTTTTACATTCATTCTTATTTTCATAATTATTCTTATAACAGTCTGTATAACTTAGAAATTCTATTAGTGACACATTTACTTTTTTATATTTAATATAATTATTCGTAATGATTTTATTATTTTCTCAAGATGTATTCTGCATGATAATTTGTATATACTACAACTGCTCTCCATGACTTCCTATACTCTCCCCTACATAGTTTGTGTCTATAACCACATCAAAAGCCTAATTAACATAAAAAATTGTAACTCAGATCAAATTTTCTTTTACCATTGTCATTGTTCCAGTGCATAGCGATGAACCTTCAACTTTCACCTATTGACCTTTGACTAAATTATTATATGACCTTTGACTAAATTATTATATGAAATTACTAACACTACAGCTGTTCATGTTCACACTAGATATATATTTTTTCCAGGTCGGGGAAAACTTTTTAAAAATTATATAGAAGTTGAAGTTACAAAAGTGTTTTTTCCTATAAAAATCAAATGACACAGGTACGTTACTGTAAAACGGTTAAATTTCGCTGGTTTAATTTTTAATTCAAATTTTTTTTTCAAATTTGAAAAAATAATCAACTCTCAATATGTAATTTTCACATTGCAGAAGAGATGTATTTTTCAATGGATAGCATTACTAGTAATTATTTGCGGGCTTGTAATTTTTGCTGTTAAATTACAAACGAAATGCTAAATTACATTGCTAAATATCACCAGTTTTCCAGTACTTGGGAATTCAAACAATGCCACTTGGTAACGTTTTTCATCATTTATACTTCCATTTTCAACAAAAAGCACACACATGGTAAAAACAAAACATTTAATTGTCTCCCTTAAATTTTTAATCTCTGGATAAGGAAGTCAAATCTGACCCATATCATCGGTTTATAAATGATCTAATGCTGTGTCTATTCTAGAAATATTGCAATGCTGCCATTTTTCTCACAGCATTTTCAGGTTGATATATTAAAGTCCTGATATTTCTTCATCTATTCGACAATCTGTCACACCATTTTGGTGCAAAATGTATCAACCCTGTGACCCAATAAAATCTGTTGTGATGGAGATGCGAAAGATTCAGGGAAAAATATAATGGCTTTTTTTCTTTTGGCATCCTAAACTATTTTCAAACGATATTGACGAAGGATGGGCAGTCCAATCCAGAAGATACTATTTACCACACAGACTTCTACAATGGAGTTAATACTAATTTATTAGTATTCACACTAACTTCACAAACAATTGTTACCAGTTATTGATAGGGTGTAAGTGAGAGGACAGCCTACAAAATGGATTTGTGACCGGTTTAAACAAAAACACATAATTTGGTTGCCATTTCACTTGAACAGCACAGCTTTTTTCTGATAATCAACAGCAATGTTCTGAATGTTGACAATGAATATAATGTAGTTTATTTGAATATTTTGTTTAAAATTGCTGTGGCAATACTATTAAAAATTAATTTGCAATTTGTTGAGGACTGTGGAATGTCTTATATTTTTTAAAACCTAAAAATATTAGCAATTTTATTTTTTAGAAAATTATTTTTCTACAAATACTTATCCTGGAATATGATGCGCATTTCCCTAATATGTCATAGAACACAGAAAGATACAATTAAAATGTGGCAAGACTGAGGCCATCTGCTACCAACAATGCACCTTCATGCTTTTTAAAGCATATTAGGGAAATGCTGATCATATTCCACGATTAGTTATTTGTGAAAGCGAAAATATTCAGTCTGTGGAAGCTTATACAAACAATTATTCTTTAGAAATGGTTAAACTTGATAATATATAACAGGGCTTTTAAATTTTGCACCGAAAGTATGTGGCAGATTCCAGATTAGATTTGTACAGCACTGTTGAAGCTATTATTGCAGTGCCCTTAGTGTTAAACACAGAAATGGATTTTAAAAATTCCAAACTCTAATACGAGAGTCTGCAGCACCTATTATCGCACGCCCTATATGTACACTTCACATCGTCACTCTAGCATCATCTCTGTACATCGTTAACATTGTCTCTGTACATGGGTAACATCGGCTTTATACATTGTCACTGTATGTACACTGTATTGGCAGTCTTCAAGCCAAATCTCCTTTTGTACACTGTCAACATCGTTCCGTATGTACACGTTACTGGCGCAGTCATTAAGCCAAATCTCTGTTTGTACACCGTCAACGTCATTCTGTATGTACACGGTATTGACACGATTCCTCAAGCCAGGTCGACACGCCTGTAGTAGAGCAAGTATGGCATCCTAGGCGTGGAGAATTTCAAAACTTGTTGCACGGAGACCATTTGAACACGAGAGTCATCTATCTGAACCCAGCTGCTGATGCCGGGATGGAATACATTGGTTGTGTAGTGTCCGCCCGTTGCATTCTTTCCGTGGTGGAACACAACTACAACAGAGAGATCATACACAAGTGAAACAACAATGCATGGATGTTTAAACAAAATTAACGACATACCCAGCACAACGATAAACATCGGCTGTTTGGTGAAAGAACATGTAAGTGATACAGATGGTTAACTGTAGTTGGACCAGTGATACACAACTGGTCTATCAAAGGCTGTGATGTGTGCTATCCTGTCTGTGGTAAAGCGCACATAAAAGATCCCTTGCTGTTATTCAAAGAGTTGCATATGTGGCGGCAGAAGGTTTTCTCTGTGACGAAGTGTCGATACAACAGATGATAACCAATGTGTTCCAGTGGTGTTGTTAAACAAACTAACGTTATCCTTTAAACCATACACAAAAGATATTTTCTGAAATTCTAATATAAAATCATACCAGCAAAGAGTTTGTATGTCCGGTGTGGAGTTTGTATTTTTGACTTCGCTGTAGCCGACAACATTTCTGCAAGAGAAAATAAAAGGTTGCGAGTAACATTTATTTTCTAACGATACTTATCCTGAGACATACTAGCAGAGGTTTCCCCAGAGCCATAAGGTGTAGGGGGCCAAGCGCATTTGATTTATTGTAATGGCTTGGTAAGGGCCTTAAATTCAGTAATTTGGCCCTGTACAATGTATAATACACAATAACAAGTATTATCGAAAACAATGACGTGACTTGTAATGTAAACAGTTTTTTTTATGGGAATGAGTATAGTATTTTGGTTATTACAATGCACTACATGACTCAAAGAACAAATTAAAGTCAACATTGTCTCACGTTGCAAAAAGATAAAAAAGAAATCGCTCATGGCTATCTCTATAATCATTACTGTGAGACATCTATTACCTCGAGTGGGATTCGAACCCAGTACCAACCAGCTTCGAGCCCATGCGCCCTTTTGCATTGAATTCCATCCTCCTAACCCATTTCCTGGATACTGTCCATTAAATATTGATAGCTGGTTTAGTGGACAGTATATTCAAAGACAAGGTATAATATGTATTTAATTAATACCCTTTTTGATTTGAAGATCAACTTCAAATTCGATTTTCTTCAGTAGTTTCTGGCAACCGCCCTTCTGGTCGTAGACGAAGCATTTGAGATGAAGAATAAGAACAGAAGGAAGTTCTTCCAGAGTTACCTTTCTTGCTGCTTCAACCTGAAAGATTTTTTTACTTGTAATTATTCAAAGCTTTAGACATGATAAAGCGTATCATAAAATATTGTTTGTTTCCGGTTTAACCGACCGACACTAACTTGAACCTGCCGACCCTAAATCTTTCTTCACATGTTCAATTTTTTTAAAAATATAACACGAAAACATTCCAAAACCTATCAACACCTATTTAATATCGATACATAAAATTATTTTCCAAAATAAAATGTTTTTCCTACCTACCTACCCTATGTTTTCCCAACATGTAATAGGAAACGAATAACTTTTTTTGTTCAGCCTAACATGGATGGTGAATTGATACAAGTATATTTTTAAATTATATAATTATGGGGGATTAAATGACAGATAAAAGCTTGTTTAACGACACAACTGGAACACACTGATTATCAAGCAGCGGTTATTGGATGTCAAATACACGGTTATAATAACTTATATCGACACTTGATTATAGAGGAAACCCGCTGCTGCCACATTGGCTACTCTTCGAATGACAGGAAAGGATTTTTTATGGGCACTTCCCCACAGACAGGATAGCACACAGCACGGCTTTTGATAGACCAGTCATGGATCACTGGTTGGAACAGGAAATAACGGGCCCACTAAGGAGGATATATCCATCGAATCTGAAGCTGACACTCTACCGCTGAGCTATGCCCCGCCCCATCTCTACCAAAAGTCACGAACTGGTATTGTGGGAAAATGTCTAAAGAACTAAATGTTGTTACGGTTGAGACCCATAATAACACAACTCACCTCTTCGTTGGTCTTTGAGCAGGTATATCCATGAACCAGCTCCTTGCAGACCAGCCCGTCTAGAGCATCGCAAACTGTCCAGATCTTCTCATTCTGGTAACAAAGCAAATTTCAATATTACATCAATCGCTACATTATGGATATTTTCCTAATTTGTTTCCATGTACAAAATAAATGTAGTAACTAAACAATAGAATATTAGTTTTTATTAATTACTTTTTCAGCAATCTGTTAATACACAACTAGTTAGACATGATTATTCATGGAAACCGTTTGAAACTGCAGGACAGGGTTTTTATGGTTTCCCGATCTCTCTAATTTGTTTTGGAGTGGTGAGGGATCTAAAGAATTAATTACTTTCATTTTTTTTAAAGATTTATTTATCTGCACCACCTATTTTGTTTGCGATAAAACGGTAATCAGATATTATTTGCTTTGGTCATAAACAGATTTGACTGCAGACTGACAAACACGGTAACGACTGAGGTATGAATGTAAAACCTGAATATCGAGCTGCAGAGTGAAGAAAGGCTGTAGATTGGCTGATTCTGCTGACATGGATCGGTAAACCGCAGACCGGATCTGGCCAGCAAATATGTCGCCAATCGGAGTCTTGGCAAAACTAGCCTGAAGCAAACAAAAATATAATACTACGATTAGAACAGCGATAATTTCAATTTCTAGAATCTTCAATCAAACACATCATTTTATTCAAATCTTATTGCCGTTAAACAAAAATAGAAGTTTGTTTGTTTAATAACACCACTGGAACACATTGATTAATAATCAGCGGTTTGATGTCAAACACTCAGTTATATCGACATGTGGTTGCACAGGAAATGTGCTGCAGCCACATAGGCTATCCTTAACAATGGATTTTTTATGTGCACTTTCCAACAGACAAGATAGAACACACCACAGCCTTTGCTGGACCAATTGCAGATCACTGGTTGGAATGGGAAATAACCCAATGGGTCCATCGATAAGGATAGATCTTTCAACCCACTGGACCACACTCAGACACTCTTGAGTGGCGACATGCTCTAGCATCATTAAACAAACATTTCTTTCCTTTCAATAATAGTAGCTAGAGAAGTACTAAAACAAGCACACTAACTCTGCGAGTCTGAACACTTTTCTTCTTCGGTCCAACTTGCTGCCACGTTTCCTCATCCTCCTCATCAATCTCCTCGTCCTCGATGAAACCATTCGGCTGAGCCATACCGTTAACTAGAAACAAAACAGTCAGTTAATACACAGTGATCATGTAACATACATGTACCGTTCAACTAGAAACAAAACATATCATTTAATACATCATGTAATATACCGTTAACTAGAAACAAAACAATCAGTTAATACATCATGTAATATACCGTTAACTAGAAACAAAAAATGTCAGTTAATACATCATGTAATATACCATTCACTAAAAACAACACAGTCAGTTAATACATCATGTAGCATACCATTCACTAAAAACAAAACAGTCAGTTAATACATCATGTAATATACCGTTAACTAGAAACAAACAGAAAAGTATCAAAAGTCTGTGTTATCATCAATTATATTAAATAATTACAGACATCATTCTGTGATAGTTAGTACATCATCTCTTTTCAAGGCTGGATGTTTTGGGTGGGTTTTTTTAATTAATAAATATTTATTGGCCCACACGATTTGATAGTCAGGGTTGGGGGCCTTAATCATCGCCATATAAAAAATGTATATACAAATACAGTCAAACCTGCTTGAGCGGTCACCTGTATTAAGCAGCCATCTGTCTTAAAAGGTCATCATAATATTCTACAAAATCATCAATTTTAGTGCATTATGACCTGTATTAAGCAGCCACCTGTCTTAAGAGGCCACTTTTTGTTACTCCC
>JAULBR010082144.1:0-10916 GCA_032355825.1 Melanodrymia aurantiaca
TGTAATCTTCAGTTTGATGTAAGAAAGTCTATTTTTTTCATGATGGCGTTTAGCGGGTTTTGCGCCTGAGCTCTTCATATCCTATGTGTTTCTGGTCATTCGAATTGTTGTAGTAACTTCAAATGCCTTGTCTTTTCATATAGTTATGTATATCTGGTGTCAAGAAAAATATGGTAATAGATTTGGAAATAATAAAAAAATGTATTTAAAAGAATAGAAGCGAAATGTGGGTTTTTTTAATAATTATTATTATCTTTCATTTTTTGGTTACCAAAGCAATCATTAAGAGTAAAGAAAAATTCCATGATATACTTGCATCTCAATTATATTACTTTACATCACTGCAATATACAATGTATGTATCTGCCATGCCAGGTGTTGGTAAAATACAAAGGAATCTGACAAATGACCATGAAATATTCTTAGAAAATATAGTACATTGTTGTTATTTCCAAATCTGTTATCCATTTCCCCATAAGTTGAACTAAACTACAGTTACTTACCAAAAAACACACCTCTGATACTTGATTGAACAGGGCATAGACTTGTTATAACATGTCACGTGTTTAGTTCATTGTTAAGTACATGTATATAACATGATAATTATTACGTATCTAATGGTGCTGTGGGGTTTTTACATTTTACTAGTGTTAGTTTGTATTATATTTGTTGGTTCTTAATAGTTGTTCATCATTCAATATAAAGAAATAGCTTAATATACATAATGTTTGCCATTTTTATTTATTATCTATATCTAATGATGTTGTGCATATTAAAGGTAATACTTAAATTATTTGTTCTTGCTGCTGCTGCTGCTGCTGCTGCTGCTGCCGTTGTTGTTGTTGTTGTTGTTGTTGTTGTACTACTACTGCGACATACTACACTCGAATGTGTGTACAACCCCTCCATCCCCATCCCTACACCCAAACATACCTATTTTACTTTAAGAATGCAGGAAAATTGCATTTCAGAACTAATTTCCAAAACATTCCTTGCAGGAGAGCATACCCCCTGACCTTCCTAGACACTCGATCTCAATCAGTGTCATAACAGTGTGGGTATCCACTCCGAATATAACATTCTGGTAACCACACGTGTTTCACCGGCCTCCGTGGTGTAGTGGTTAACGCCACGGATTACAGGCTGGTAGGAACAGTGTACGAATCCTACTCGTGGATCTCACTTTCCGACTCCAACTCAGAGTGAGTGCACCCCCAGGCTCAATGGGTTTGTGTAATACCACTTATACGGACCAGTGTCCACAACTGGTTTAACAAAGGCCGTGGTATGTGCTCACCTGTCTGTTGGAAAGTGCACATGAAAGATCTCGTGCTACTTATCAATTTGAAGTAGCGGGTTTCCTCTCATACTAATACTAACGTCTGTCCTGGACAGGCAGTCGATGCAGCTGGACTGCGTGACCATGACAGACGTACTTGAACTTTAATTGGATATAAGCACGTAAATAAGTTATAAGTAACTAACATGTGTTTCGACGATTATTTTGTCTGTATGTATGAATTGAATGGTAAGCACTGTTGGACACGTCCTGTCCTCCGCTGCGTCTTCGGGCTCATCCTGATGGTCTTTTCTCTCACAGATTACTCGATAAGAGCTCCATACTGGTATTGCTATTTTACCTTGATGAGATAACACACGTTATGTCCACGACCGTCAGAGCGCGTTAAAATACAACCACGTTACCTGAACTTCGTAATCGGTTCATGCACTGACGCTCCCCACCGTCTGCGCCATAGGCAATTACCATCCACAATTACCATCCACAAACATTTTGTCAGAACTACTGTATTTACACACAGCCCGGTTCATCTGTCCTGATAAGATATAATGTCATATGTTTGATTTATTTTCCCATACGATTCGTCTTTACCTACTTTTTTTTTGCCGGTGTTGATGAGTTTAATATAAAGTGATAAGTTCACAAATACAAAGAACTCCTTTACGACCTCACGCGACAAACATCAACTAGATTCCACGGCTGGGTAGTCGTCTCTGAGCAATATAATGCGGCAGCATAGGAAACGCAGCGTTATACCACAGCTCACGCAGAGGCGCATTATGCAGACAATATGACATTACCCCCTTTGTCGCCACTGATCCTCTCTCGCAGAAAAGATAAAATCAACGGAAGACGTGTTTTCGAGCAAAAAAGATTAGCGCAAAACGATGGCCTTTGCCAATCTCCGTTCCTTGGTTTGCATTGTCCTTCGTTTCTTTGGTTCTTCACGCTTCGGTTCGCCCCTTCAATACGCCTAACGCAGACATTTTTGTTGCCTTGTGGGATTTAAAAAGAATTCTCAACTGGGAAGCAAGCCGCTTTTAGTAATTTACATTAAAAAGTGTTTTTTTCGCTTTTAGGTCGCTAAATCTTTTTGGTTCATCACTCGCCCATGTTCATTCTTCCCTGCTGGAGGTTCGTTTATTGCTTTTTCCTTAAGACAGAAGCACTTTTATCAATTTCTGACCACAACCCGTTCAACTATTCGAATTAACGGTATTTGTACCGGCTGGCCGGATCCTAACGGCTGCCCATGCGACAAAGAGATACAGAAGAAACTGGCCGCCTTGCTGGAAAATTGTGTTATGTAAACGTGCGCCCAAGCACTTGACTCAGCTAAACGAATTACTCCTGCCCGATGGGTCCTGCTTTTCTCGCCGCGCTCGAAAAATCGAATTTGTTTGTGCAATTAGACAGAAGTTTGAATGAATCCAAAACGAATATAAATCAAATCAATTGAAGAATGCAAAGCTTAAGATAGTTATGAGGCATTACTGGAAGTTGGGCACCTGAGAACCGTGATGGTGGTGCGCAATGCCGGTCGCAGACACGGCGTAATTGGGACTCGCAGAACCGCCATGCTGTAATTCAGCTTGATCACTTTGAGAGATGGCGTCTCCAAATATAATTTACATTGATATATTGAGAGGCGATCGTCGAGAGACAGTTTTATGACATTCAAATAGACTGATTGTGTCGGAAGCTATTTCTCCTGCATGTTATTTAGGCAGATCTGTCTTATGAGTGTTCTTCGAGAGTCCTGACTAGCTGTGAGGAAATATCGAGGGGTGACGGCCGCCATACTGAGCCACTCAACTGGAATAGACTCTAGATGTCTGCTCTACCATCCGCCATTGTTCTCTCTTCACTCAGTCTGATTAGTGACTTGTCCACTTTGCATAATCAGACCTCGACATCGACACTATGTTTTAAAGCCTCTGGTTTGAGTTTAAGGCAGATGGAAGTGTTTTGGCAGGATGTGATTTTAGTTTCGTGAACAAATGACGTCATCACTGTTTCTATTCTACATTGGTTCATGTATGCATACGGACGCGACTTTGTTGAAAATCCGTTAGGACTCTCTCGTACTGAGATCAGGTTTGATAATCTTGGTAATGTTCACGTTTGTTAACGCTAGGTCATTCGTCTTAAAATCGAACCAGTGGCTTTAAATTCGAACCAATGACTTTAACCTCGAACCCGTGACTTTAAACTCGAACCCGTGACTTTAACCTCGAACCAGTGGCGTTAAACTTGAACCAGCGACTTTAACCTAGAACCCATGTCTTTAAACTCGAACCAGTGTCTTCAAACATGAAACAGTGACTATAAGGTATAAAAGATAACAATTATTTAATAACGTTTTGTGTCTACAACAGAGACAAGTTATTAACTGAATAGTAATAAATAATAATAACAAGAAGAAGAAGAAGAAGAAGAAGAAGAACAACAACAACAACAACAACAATACAGCGATAATTATAAATGATAGGGAAAACAATGCAATGTGTTATACCACGACAACGTTATTATTTTGGCAGCAATGAGATATCGGTTACATAGTTCAGGCACTGTGACGCATAGGTACATGTAGGTATCTCCCACCCGCCCCACATACCGTCATCATAAAAAAAATTATTATATGGAAACGAAGTGATCAGATGGGGACGCCTAAATAATTAATAAGAACACTTGTGACTGGTGAACATTTCGAATAGAGGATGGAAACAAACGTATACTAGTATTATTACGGCTTTAATATCGGTGGTGGGGCTTAGTCTATAAAAATTACAGGCTGACGCGCGTTTATTTACAACAAAAGAGAGATAGAGTTATTTCCCTTACACTGTTTCGAGGCTTCGTTTTGATACACGTACATAATTATAACAAGCAGACGTAAATGTTGCGACGTTGGTTGAGAAATAGGGAATTCACGATAACAGATTATATTACACTCGTGAGAGTGTGCTGGAGTATACACCCCCAACAAAAATAGAACAATGTTGTTTTCAATCCATGTGTTCTTGATCATTAAAATGGCCTTTTCCCGGTGAATTTTTAAATCAACGACATGCAGCAAAGACAGTAGGCCTACGCTCTATAAAATCAATGTTTCTAAATTTTCTGTGAAACGTTCTTATCCCAATAATGCATTCAGTAATGTTAAATTTTTGAAGCCCCCACCTCACCCCCGAATATGCATGGTTTATTTGTTTACATATTTTAGGTAGTTGTTATTTTAATAAGTATTATTTCCAATGCACAGTGTCTACTAGTTTTAAGACGAATGCTTACGCAACTAATATGATTTGTAATATATTTCTGGATAATGCAGCATTTATTATTATTAAAATTAACACATCTTATTGCTTATAACATCAATATAATTACTCTATGCATATCCAATGCATGTGTAATAGCTTAATATGGTCCTTGGACGTTTGTTTAATACATGTAATATTGTAAGCAATAAGATGAAATTAAATGTTAATTTTTGATATTAAAAATGCTCCATTAGCCAGAAAAATGTTATTAGTTGCGCAAGCACTGTGGGATTCGTCTGAAAACTAGGTGTGTACCTTTAATCTCTATAAGTATATAAGCAAAGACACGGTTCCAAGTTTACTTGGGATGTTTTCTTAGAAGGGCTATGTCAAATAAGCGAAACCTATACATGTACATATCCAAAATCACTATGTGTACAGGTACATTTACATTCAGAGTGGGGGATAGCTCTGTGCAAGAGCATCCGACTGAGGTACAGTACGGCGACGGATCGATCCTTCTCGGTGGAACTGTTGGGTTATTTCCAGTTCCAACTTGTAATCCACGACTGGTCCCCCAAACGCCATGATGTGTGCTATCCTGTCTGTTGGAAAATACACTTAAAACTTATCTTGCTGTTATTCGGTAAGAATAGCCTATTTGGCGGCGGCGGCTTTCCGCTGTGAAAAAGTGTTTGACACCCAATAACTGCTGATTAATAATAACTATGTACCAGTAGTGTCGTTAAACAAACGAACTTTTATCTTTTTATCAGATACGTTCAAGAATTATTTATTTCATACATATATTATAATTATATTAACGTTTTATGTTATAACTGAAGTGTTTTCTATCGAAACTACCCTATTAAAATGTCACTCAACATTTCGTC
Organism: Melanodrymia aurantiaca; assembly: GCA_032355825.1. NCBI lineage: Eukaryota > Metazoa > Mollusca > Gastropoda > Neomphalida > Peltospiridae > Melanodrymia > Melanodrymia aurantiaca. The sequence goes on from JAULBR010082144.1 coordinate 5,457, forward strand.
AGTAAAATATTATAGTTTTAGGAAGCATGTACCATGAACTTCAGATCTATCAGTTACCTCTCACAACATTACTTGTCGGTTTGCTTTGGTCCGGATAGCTTTTTTTCCTACTGTCGACTTTTATCGTTTGGTAAAGTAACACTTCCCCGATCGCTTTATCTAACGAGATATCTGGCCCAACTGTCAACAGAAGATAAGTCTGTCGTTTCGGGAAGTGTTGAGAAACATAAAACATCCCCAAACGAGAATCTATCTGTGGAATCTGAGTCTGTTTTATATCAAGCCCTCCTTCCCTGGCTAATGAGGTGATTTGAGGCCAGCTCAGCACCTGCCTGAATTAGAGAACGGTTTGCATTTCACTAGTAAATGACCCCTTCCTGAGATATACGTGATCCATTTCACAAAGCTTTCTTCACTGGCACGTACTCGCTGAAAATCACTAGTTTAGTTTGTTAACTGTTGACAGGTTCACATGACAAAGGAACAACAATGAAGCAGTGACAATGTGAAGCCGAGAAAAGCAAGGACAAAACATGTTTTTGTGATGTGACCAACACCGTGATTTACTGTTGCCAGTGTCATATATTTGGATCTCGTTAAGCGATTTAATTCGGCTCCTTTTTTTTAAACTGTAACATAAAATAGCATTCTTGTCAGCGAAAGGTCGCGCGTTTTGAGTGTCAGAAATGTGGACGTTAGCCACCCGATATAGCCAAAGCTATTACAGGATATATACCTTTTTTGTATAGTTGATAATCCAACGTAATCAAGTTTTGACGCGTTAAACCTTGCTTCGCTGTTTTTACAACCACGCGGGATTAACCAGGATCAACCATACTCCACTATCTACTACTATTACACGCTTATTATGTCCTATCATACTGATCAGGCTGAGATTTATTTTAATTAAGTTCGATCATTTATTTATATGCATGTATGAAATAAATGAATTTTCCACTACATCAGATTCTGTAAATGTGGTATGTATATTCTGTAATGAAGAAAGAAAGAGGATTAAAAAAACGAGGAATAAGTAGAAGGAAAAACAGGCAGATTTAAGTAAACTTCGCCACCTATTATATACTATTACATGCTAAAAATTCCACGTGTATCTACTATCTCTTTTTAACGATTCACTTTTAAGGAACAGTGTAGTTTTAAGACGAAAGCCACCGTGCGTGCATATGTTATGCTATTTGTAACATATTTCTGGCCCATGGAACATTATTTAATTATTAAAATTAACATTTGTTTACATAATATTGCCTACAATAATTATGATTATACAACCTTAGAATATTCGTGAGTATTAGCTTAGTGTGGTCCTTGGACATTTGTTTACACTAATTTGGCACGAGAAAATGTATTTTAGGCAAACGTATACATTAAGCCATTGTAACCATTTGGATAACCAGAAACACATTGGAAATACATTGTAAGCAATAACATGTAAGCAAATGTTAATTTTAATAATAAAAAAGCTCCAGTATCCAAACATATGTTACAAATACATGTAGCATTAAATGGCATACGTCTTAAAACAGTTATTCTTTAACCTGGTTATTTACGAAAATATGTCATAACAGAGTATGATGTTATCAGTTCCAAATATGTTCAATTGCAGTCCATTCTACCATAGCAGACACATTTTTAATATAAGTATGTGCATGTACGTCAATTACTAGTACTAAGTAACATAATTCTGTCCATATTCTATACTTGATGTGTTCTCTTGTTAACGATCTTGTCATTGCACTATTAATTATCTTCCTATGTCATTGTGTATGTTTAGCAGTACTTAGTCATTTGCCGGATTAGTAGGATATGATAATACCGTAGAATAACTGTAGGATTAGGTATAATAATGTTCTTTTTTTATTTTGGATTAATTGTGAATTTATAGGAATAGTATAGTCATTGTCTACGTAACAGCGATGAACGAAACACAGAGCGATAACGCAATTGAAAGATGAACAGAGAGATCAACAAACGTATACATGTGCTATAACGCAGTTTCGCCATAGATACGGGAAAGCTTGAACTACATAGCAACTGCCAGTTATTTCCCTTATAGGAGGCGTGGTTAAGTCTCTGTACGGAGAGGTCAATTCTGTTCTGTTCTGCTGTGAAGATAACCTGCTAATTGCCGTCTCCGTGTGACATATATAATGCATCACTGTTATCTCCCCTGGTCGACAGTCACTGACTTCGTCACGAACACCAGCTGATATCTTTCACCGCCCAGATACGACGGACCTGACGCAAACAATTAGTCAAATTTAATTAGTTCCAATTCAATCAAGAATGCCCCTTTTGGCAAGTGCAGTCATTTCCAGATGGAATATGTCTGCAAATTTTGTAATACATAAAATTATAGATAATGTATTAACTTTAATATGCATTATATATTATTACTGTATAGTTCTTGCTAAAAATCAGCAATGTAGATCAAACGTTAAAGTTCACTATATCAATGGCTATGACTTAAAGCAAAAAGACATTTGGGATTTAAATGTGTTTATTTAATTTTGTTTATCCCTTTTATTTGTCTATTTTCATTTTTATTCGTTATTAAAATTGGTAAAAACAATAATATGAAAGCTATTATAAAATTAATAAAGGTAAATGATGCCAAATGTTAATCCAGAAATACATATTACCCCTGAAGCTGCTATACCTGTATATAAAGGTCACAAGTTTGGTTAAGACTAAAATCTAAAATGTCTAGGTAGGTAGGCCAGATAGCTGTACATATGTCCGGTAGGAATGCAAGTCCGGTTATATCATAACACAAATGTGCTAATTATTGAAATATAACTCTACTGAATGAAAATAATAGTCTAATCTACGAAACGAGATATTCCCTACCAGTCTTAGCGTTGATATAATTATCGGGGGGAAAAACAACACTAAAACTATGTGATTTATGCCAGCTTTGTTTCGTCTATTGAAGAATCCTATAATTGTTTATAGGTATGTAATCCTGACAGCATTATACATTGTTTCGGACGTATATTCCTACGGACTTCTATTCCTTTTATACACCGGCAACAAAAACCGTTAATCTATTAATGTTTCTCGGAGAATCTGCAGTTTCGAAAGTTAAAAAAAAAGTCTGCAGCACATGAAGTGATAAAAGAATCACACATGGAAGAAATCACCAATGTCTACGTGTAATGGAGTCTAAAACCCATTTCACAGTTCATAAAGCTGACAGAGCAAGGTCTAAACGTCAACTGGAAATCAAGCGTAGCGCATCGCTAGAGACAGTGTATGTAGTTTGCTTAGCATATAGGATCAATTGACTTTTAACTGATGGCATTGAACGGCTGTGAAGAGAACCAATCCACTTTTTTATGTTTAAAGTAGCATTGAAAATTAATTTTGCTGAATACGTGCTGCGCCGGTATAACTGTTTAATGTAACCTTGGCTGGTGTTTGCAACACACTCATGGACGTGTTCACAACCGTTCTCAGTGTGGCCAAATAGCTGCTGGTTGCATTGTGTTTGTTTTGGAGACGCACGTTTAAAACATAACTAAAGCGGGTTGCTTCGTTTTCGTAGACTTTCATGAGCTTTTGATGGCAGATATAGTTTGCGAAGCGTGTCAGTAAGTAATGGAACATTAGAGTATGAGTTATATCCCGTCAATGAGCACTGTGTTAGTTCAATATAAGGATACTAACTTATAGAGCTGCTGCGTTTATGTCGAAATCAACACAATCATTATACCGTTGCATTACGCAGTCAGCTCGAATGATATAACTATATTATTGTCTATTTATCAGGCAGATTGCCAGGAACTAGATCAAGTTTCTTTGTTTAACGACACCACTGGATCACATTCATTGTTAACCAGATGTTATTGAATGTCAAATGCTTCGGTTATATCGACACTTGGTTATCTAATAACGGGAAGGGATCTTTTATGTGCACTTCCCCACATAAAGGATAGCACACACCACGGTCTTTGATGGAACAGTCATGCGAACGGGAAATAACACCAACAGGTCCACTAAGGAGGATAGATCCGCCGACCTATCGAATCCCATTGTCAATTTCAAATAGATTGCCTACAACTCCATCCTATATAACAAAAGTAATTTCTTCACACAAAGACACACTATATGTGATTCTCTATCTCTAGGCGACACAAATATGTCCTCCGCAGATTAAAAGTAGCATAACATTGATAAATAACCCCGAAGAACCGCAAGGCTGCCCGACAGGAATCGTCATAGTATGCCTTGACCTATTACCGTCACAGAACATTTCTTCTCCGGATCTTTTGCGAACATCCATCACGCGCATTGCGTCATCGCTCGTGCACTTTGCGCGGCATTTCCGGCGCTTGCTGCGATGGTTCGTCACGGTGACCGACGAGCGTTGTATTACTTAACGGTGAATCCCTTGCAAGACACAGTCTCTTAAATTATGTTTCGTCTGTATGGCTTATCGTCTGACAGTCAATCAAGCAGATCGCAGATTTGAGTACGGTATCTGCCAGACTAGACACTCGTCTGCCAACACGGCAGTCACAGCCCGTCAAGTGTAATGGCAACAACGTGCACCGTGCACGGATACCCGCGCTCTTTTATGGTAATTATTAGTTCGCTGCTGATACTTATCTGTGCAAACAATCAAAATGAAACAAATCAAAAACGATGATAGCGCAAAGGTCGGGTAAACTTTGTAGTAAGGAGCTAAATACGAATTGTCACAACGAGGTGATGAAATCGAGCTTATTAATATAATTAGCCTATATCAGTAATACGTAGTTGTTTGCATAATAAAAAAAATTTCGAAATATTATGGTCCAGTTACATCATTTTTGTGAGATGTGTCTCCTTTGTTACACATAATATACTGTGCTATTTTCTGTTCTCCCTGCAACAATGTGACATAATTATAAGATGGAGTGGAACAACCATCTATTTGTTTGATCTATATTTTTTATTCAATTTAAATACTTTTTCCTTTTGTGTTGGGATTTTAATAAACGTATAAAATTTATTTATTAAAACATTTGTTTACTTATTGTTTTAAATATTTTCCTCTTATTATTAAACTTGTATTTGGAAATATACTTTATGTTCTTAATGTAAGGTATAAACAATGTTTTGTTTTATATCCAAAACCAGATACACATATTTTGTTAATGCAGACATCAGTTTACAACTCTCCATACAAAATGCTTTGTTTACGTGATTCAGTTTTGAAACATTTTATTCATTAAGTCTTATTAAACGGTCTTTCAGTATTATATTAATTACATGTACAAAGTATTTTTTATTTTTTTTTAAATAAAAATATGGCAGTGAATAACGACTTTATGTTACTAGATCAATACGTCCCAAGCGACATGAAGTAACAATTAGACCTTAAACGAAAAGACGCTACTTAAAATTGAATTTTGAAGCATCATTTTTGTGTGAACCTGCTGAGAAAATTGCCCCGAT
>JAULBR010082145.1:0-13758 GCA_032355825.1 Melanodrymia aurantiaca
GGTGTTCCGTTCGCGTCATTAGAGATCGAGGTAACCTCCAGGCCACCTGAACGACCGTTCGCCTCCTATTCTCAGGCCTGAAAGTAAAACAAATGTACAATCGGTGTATTTAATAAATAAATTTATTTAAGATCTCAATACTGGCTTTGGCAGATTAGGTATCAGGTCAGATAAAATCAGATGCACAGCATTAAAACTGAAATAGAAATGACTTCCAGGAGAGCAGTTAAATGATCACCTACATTTATTATTTGGAAAATATAAACACTAATGATATATGAGACAGTAATAAGATAAGGGACCAAAGTTAAAAAACATTGTGTTAAGTGCCTGTTGTTGAGATGAGTTGGAGGGGTAAAAGCCATGAACATTTGGGTTGCTTTTAGTGTAGAAATATACGTGTATGGAGGCCTATATACATGTACAATATAGGTCCACGGTTAATCAGTTTTAAGTTTAGGTTGTAAAAAAGATTGACATTTATGAACGGTCCCTAACATACAGCATTACATGAATATACATGTACACGTGTATGTACTTGTATCATGACACAAAACCAATAAACAAGGTACATTGTACATGCACACAAAGTTGACATTGTGACAGTGAGAGTTGCCTCCCTTACATTATCTACAAACTACAATACATGCATATGATTGTATACAGGTACCAGTACATGCATGTATGTACATATAAATATGTATGATGCATTATATCAAATTGATTCTCCTTGCTGACAATGTTTTTTTTATCATTTATATTTAAAAAAATAGGGTATACCGTATAGCAAATTAGCATGGCATAAATGTATACATAGATTTAAATAATTGTTTGTGTATAATATTTACATGTACAATTATGTATAGAACTGTGTATTATTTTTAATGTACACATACATTGTACCTTGCATAACATCTGTTGACTAATAATAAACTAGACGTTAGTAATAGTAGCCGTGTTCTGACGAGTGATTATAATTTTATTGCCATCACCAAAACAAATTGCAACTTGGGGGTAGAAGGTTGCTCCGTGACTTCTTGAGGAAATCAAGGGATATGTAAGTTGCATAAATACATGTACTGTAGTGTAGTACTGTATAATGGACAGTTAAGTGTAAACAGAGCACCCATGTGTAGCTAAATGGCTAGAGAAACCATTTGTGCCCAGTCTGTGGTTACAGAGATTCTTGTACACACGTATATTGTATACGTCATGTATCTATGTTCTATGAAACATTTCTTTAAATCAGAGGTTACTCATTTCCGGGAAGTTAAGGCAAAGGTAGGTCTGAAAATGATTATTATTCATTTTAGAGATTTCGTTTGCATTGAAATTTACATAAATTTGTATTCCGTAATTCGTCTTATAAAATTAAAAGCTTTAAAATCATACTTGAATGACTTTCCTACAAAGGTACATTAATCAACATGTACATGTAGCTTAATCTGGAGTCAAGTTATACTTATAGCATTTAACAAAAAACTTGCATTATGCCATTTTGGACAAATTCATTGGGTCCAAAATTTGGTGACTTGAGTTGTTAAGATCTAAGGTGTCAGTACAAAAAAATGTGATAAACATTCTTAACTCTATATTGTGTTCTAGAGATTTTATCATTTTCACTGCTCTCTGATTTAGTGATTATGGTGTGTTCACAAACGACATTGGTTTAGAATTTCTGTCTGGATTTTTTTATACAAAATGTCCACATGTATACATTTTAAATAAGCATACCTGTTTTTAACAATCCAAACATAATCTGATCATTTATTCAAATAACATTGATGACACAAATTTGACTGTCTTTGAGAGATATTGGCAGTTTTCAGCTATACTGAACTCGCCCTCAAGTGGGAATGGGTTGGGTGGAGGGTGGGGGAATGACACGAACCCATAAATCATATTTATTTTAATTTGGGTCTCATTACTCGTCAGGGTATGTACACTAGACTAATCACTATATACTGCTACCTATAGGTATATAGCACTTTGCTGACTGAATATGGTGTGTTCTTAACATTTAATCATTTTAACTGCTGATTGATTATAGTGTGATCTTGAGATAATCATTTTCCTTGCTGACTGTGGTGTTTTCTAAAACATTTAATAATGTTCTAGATTGTATCCATGATCTACTGATCAATAGTACATTACATATCTAGAGGGGATACTCCCCGACTGTCTTGGGATAATTATCATAATTTTATTGGTATACCGGGGTACTCATGAGTGAATAAGTATAAAAATTAAAGGCTTGCCGAAGACTTATACTAAATTACATGTATGATACCATAGGACATGACGTGGGTGTTATTTTTGTTATTCATTATTATTCTGTCTACTTGCGATAATTAATATGATAATTAAGAATTAGACCAAATAAATACTTACAAGTGCTGCATGATGTTTTGCTCAAAGACATGAAATCCTTGCCAGGTTGTGATAATTATATAACACCACATTTAGTAATATCGCATGTGTTGCTTGACCCTTTCACATAGCGGTCTGTTGGCGATTATACATACACTAAAAATATTACTTAGGATATCAAATAAATTATTATTCAACAGTATCTTCTGCAAAAGCTATTAATGAATGTTAAAGAGGAGTATGGGAAATCTGTGATGGTGTGCCAGTCAGAGGCAGTTATCTGGGATCAGTTAAGAAATTAATTGGATGTAATCACTAAAGAGCAGTTTGCCATGGCCTTGTGTCAGCCTGACATTAGGCAGATGATGTTGTCGATTACCAATAATGGCAATATACAGAGCTGTTTTTGAAATGAACTGCGTGTTCTAACACTTGCTCGTCTGTATCTTGTCTGTATCAGTTATCACCAACATAAAGCCAAGTGAAAGCCATTTATGTAAGAGGTTCAACAGATGTTTCGGTATCAAGTACATGTACCACTGTATTAAGAAACTTATTCCTATACACCGCCTGGGTTCGCTGGCCAGAAGATAAGTTTGAAATCTAACTGGATGATGCATTTGCTGATGAGTATCTGGAGCATGCAAGACAATACGGATGTACGTAACTCGGTGTACGGATATGCTGGAAACAAATGCCTAAGATCTTACATGTAAGCCAGACATCAAGAAAAATGCACTTGGTAAGAAAAACCTGCATGGTGCAGACACAGAATTGTAGAAATGTGTAAATTGTACATCTATGTATTCAGCATGTACTTGTACTACTACATCTATGTATTCAGCATGTACTTGTACTTGTGTTTGCAATAATTTTATGGCATTAATTTGCAATTGTTTGGAATATTAACGTGCTACATGTACAAATATTTCTAACATCTATGTCATAAACCTAAACGTTTGATATTTTGGTTTATCAAATTGTGTAATAAACTAAGGTATTTCTATAAAAAGGTAATTTGTTTACAAGGCAATAAATCTGTACGCCTGGACATAACATTTTAATAATGTTAGACTATAAAAAAAACGTAAAACTGGTCAAAGTAAGGTATTGCATCAGTCATCATCTGTGTCAATGATTTATTTTATACCCCACTTCCGGCCTCGTTGTCAAGGTTTCTTAAAATAGTTAAAAGTGTATGTGTATTCACTGATACACCTACACTTTTCAGAGGCAAATAATAAAGTATTTTCATAACTCGGCCAAAGTGGGCGTATAACTTATAAGTCAGTTATACTTACAGTTACTTGGTGTATCGGTGAATATCCTACAGTTCGCCTCGGGGGAACCCACGACCAAAACTAGGATATTCACCGATACACCTCGTAAACTGTGGATATAACTATTACTTAATTCTCAATATCTATGTACATCCATACATTACACGTATTTTCAAATTAAATGCAAAAAGTGATTGTTCAAATTGATATAGCAAAACTGATAATAAACTTGTTTACATGTTTTGTGACAATGTATTGTGTATTAGACAACCTTCAATTTGTAACATAATGGGTACTAAGGCTTAAAGCCAATAATATGTTGTCCTACGATGTTTGTTATTCATATATGAACGTACCTGTACATATGAATTAACATCTCTGTAGGTTTGTCTTATTCAGACTTACTGGCTGTGAATCAGAGCATACAAGACTTTATAAGCAGCAATGAAAAAACATAGTCTATAGCGTGATTCATACAATGTGTATATATGCATGTACTGGTAACATGAGGCGGCGGGCTTTAATACGATGTCCAGGTGACTCTATATAGAACACGTCTAGTCTGTGTAGTCACTCGATTAGGCAGTCTATTAAGTCATTAATAGCGATTACGTTTTCATTCGCTCTGTGATTACATTCGTACATCTATGTACAGTGTATATTGTGAGTTCTAATGGAATTAAAACTGCAAGTCAAGATATAGAGCTTTGCATAACTACATGTAGCTGTACAGCAATGCATCTGACCAGTTAACCAGCTTTCACTTATCTTTCACTGATCTCTTGGTCTAACATGTGCATGTGTCAGAGTGCCATACAGTGATTATAAACATTCATTGTGGATTTAACGAACTGGCATAGGTGTTTATATGTGTGTGCATTTCATATTATAAGGTAAAAGGTTAAACACATTTTCTCAGTAAGTCGAAGTTACCGGTATTACTATTACAACGTGGATTGTAAATGGCACCACAGATCTACTTGTATTTGTGTATTTACTGAAGCATGCAGTGTGTGCAAATGATAAGAACTCAGTTTATGAATTGACAGCAAACTTTGTGAAGCACTGGATATTGTTAATCAGATTTTAGAATGAGTCTTACAAAGAAGGTTCTGCCGTGGCGCTGCACTGTAACTTGTGGTTGTATTAGGATACGGTTTTCCAACTACACGTTCTCTCTGAGCGGGTCTCGGCACTGTCAGTCTGATACGATAGACTTGTAGACTAATAACACCTGCAAAATGACAACACCTATTACCAATAGTCCCAGGAATAGTCCCAGGAATAGTCCCAGGATTCATCGCAGAGTAAACTCACCTGTTCCGCATGCAAGCAGGAAGCGACCAATCAAAATCAAACTACAGGTAACTGAAAAGTACTAATTAATCATACCTAATCTGTCATTATTATTATAACTCATACTAATGTAACTAATTAGATTTAATCTGTATCTTATTATTTAATCAGACTTGTCAACCTTGAACTCAGGCATTGACAATGAGACTTGGCTTCAAACAACTGGAGATTAGACCAAAAAACAGGAGATTCATATTACAAAATATATAAACACTTAAAAACATTGTTTTACATAAAAATGTGTGCATTTCGTGATGTAACGATGACAACAAATCATGTAACATAAGAATAAAGGTTGGAATCCGAAAACAGTCAAAGATTGTATTACAACTTTACTGGAGCACGTTTATCAATTATTCATCTGGAATTGGATGTCTAATGAAGTGATTTCGACACATGGTCTCAGATAAAATTTGAACTTTGTTTAATGACATGACACAACAAGAGCAAATTGATTTATTAGTCATTGGTTATTGGAAGTCTGACACACAGTGTAATATTGGTAGTTTGACACATGGCTAGTAAATCACAGAAGCATCAGTGCTGCTGCCACGTTCGCTACCATTAGTAACAGCAAGAGATCTTTTAAATGCACATTCCCACAGACAGGATAGTACACATCACAGTCTTTGATGTGCTGGTTAAGAATCACAGGTTGACAATATTAAGTGTATAAACTATTTAGTAATAATATTGATAACAAAGTACATGTATTTATTCTTTCTTACCTGTTTAGGAGCGGGACATAGCTCAGAAGTAGAATGTCTGCCTGTGGCGGGATGGGTCGAGAGATCGATCCTCCACAGCGCAAAACATTTTTATGGGCTATTTTCCGTTCCAGCCAGTGAAACACGTCTGGTTTATCAAATTCCGTGCTGTGTGCTATTCTGTCTATGGGATAGTGCACATAAAAGACCCCTTGCTGTTTTTCGGTAAGAGTAGCCTATGAAGTGGCGACAGCGGGTTTCCTCTGTGACCATGTGTCAATATTAACATGCGTCTGACGTCCAATTACCGCTGATTTATAATTGATGTGTTTCTAGCGGCGTCGTTAAATAAAACAAACTTTACTTTTAATCTTATCCTACCTTTGTTTCCAAATCATCTATTTTCCTCATGAGTTCCTTGATACTGCTTTTAAGTTCCCTTTCTGATTCTGCGGAATCTTTCATTCGCATCTTCAGACTCTTGTTACCTTCGTCCATACGTCGTATTTGATTAGAACAGATCTGATTCTGAATAGTACAAATATTGTTTACAGTTAAGACTTAATTGTACTTATTTAAAAAAACGATTTATTTAGTAAAAACCCCTGGTAATATAGTATAAATGTATATAGAAGACACCTTCACATTTTCTTGTTTAGAGTATAGATATTTGTATATATCCAATGTGTTTCTGGCCATCCAAATGGTTATTGTAACTTAGTATGGACATTTCTCTAAAATTCAAATTTCACAACGGCTCTTCTTACTGGGATTATTTTCAATGAATAATTTATCATCTAGTCAGATGTGTTTGCTATTCTGTTTTAGGAAGTTCATCCATTGGCGTTATATCAATGTTAGCAATGAAAGGAATATTTACTTTTATTTAGTTAACAATTAGTAAATAAATGTTTTTGAATAATTACTTGAATAAGTGGAATGTTGGGGGGCCTCGTGCATATTTTAAGTCAAATTATTGTTTCTCAAATAGTAAGTGACCTCTTACCTGAGTCTCTAGCTCCATGACCTTTTGCTTAGTCTCCTTGACCTCAACCACAGCCTTCATTTCTTTGATCTTCACTGTCATCAACTCCTGTTGGAGGCTTTTGATTTCTTGTTTGCTGTTTTTCTCCTTCGGTGCCGTAACACTGTGTTGTCTCTCCATGTATTTCTGAACACAAATACTACAGCATTGTCAATCAATATACTATACAGCAGGGGCGGTATTTATCAAGTGACTTAAGTCAGAAATAAGACTCAAGTCTGAGAAAAAACTTAGGTCTCTATGATTTTGACTTAAGTTCTGTGAAAAAACAAACCTAGACATAAGTTTTGGCCGTTTTTTGACTTACGTCTTAAGTTTTCCTCTGAGGTGTGATAAGAATTCTACAAAAACCTAAGCTTATCTCCTGTGGATGTTTTTGTAACTAGGAACTTACATTGTTGTCTTACTTTGGTCGATTTAATGAAACTTAAGTCAAAACTTAAGTTGTTTGATAATACCACCCCAGAACTATGACATATATAACAGAGTAATTGGTTCATGAGATAAACAACAAAACATTGAGTTTACCTTGAGGGGCATGCATTGTTACATTATGAGCAGAGTGTATCTCAGTGCAAGAGCATCCGTCTGAGGTCCGATGTCAATAATATTATATTGCCACAAAACATGCTTATGATTTTTGTGAAAGTTTAGTATACCATTCTATAGGCAAAAATTAAATTGTAATAAACAAAACAAAAAAGCCTACATGTAACTTCCTACTCTGTCATTTTAAAGTAAAAAACCATATTGTATTAAACTAACTAAAGCCAACATACACTCAAGGTAGGTGCTTGTAATTAAAACAAGATAATGAAGTTTAAGAAGCTGATGTAAACTACTCCGTACCATGACTACACTGAATAGTTGAAATAGAGAATGTTACAGCCAAATGCATACCTCCCAGTATGATTCAATCTCTAACACTTTCTGCTTGGCTTCTTTCAACGAGAGACTCGCTTCAGCCTCGCGCAGCTTCACGGCAATCAGCTCCTCCTGTAGGTGTTGTACATCATTGCTCGGCGCACGCTGTAACTGTATGATTGTCTGCAATATCAAATATAGCAACATGTCAGTATCATTGTATCTGCCATATTTTCACACCCAATAGCCAATGCCATATTTTGAAACCCAACAGCCAATGTATTTTTTTGTGTTGGAGTCGTTAAATTTTACTTCATTCATTCAACAACATTTCAGTATCGAGTCAGAAAAATAATAAATATTACAACCCAGAGGAGACAAGAGATGCGGGTAAAGGGTGAGAAAGATTTTTATTCAATCTTGACTATCGCTAATTAATATAATAATTTACTAGACACTTGGAATTACAGATTATTTGTAACCAGTGAAATTAATTTTTGGTATTTCCTCACTAAATTTTGGATTGACAATATTAATTTTGGATTGAAACAGATAATGAATAATTTCTTGAGACTAATAACTTTTATATTGAGGCTATTTATGTATTGTGTCTCTTACCAAATAATATTGTGAACCTAAGAAATTGTTTGAATTCTTAATTTTCAATTGTTCGAACATTTCTATTGTATAGAGTAGCCTAGAACTTAGAAGAGTCAATAAAGTTTGCACCAAAAAGCCTAAAACTGTTTTAGTTCTTTAATGAAAAAAAGAAAGAAAACAAAGTTACATCTTCAAGGTCTTTGATTTTTGAACGGAGCTCTTTGATGACGATGCAGGTTTCCGTTTCCTTCAGACGGAGACCAATCATTTCTGCCTGCAGACTGCGGATCATGTTACGAGCTTCTTCATCGTCCAGACTGTCTGCTTCATCCATACACTTTGTCTACAATACAAACACAAACATGGTCACTTTTACATAAACAATCTCAACAACAGCACAACCAAGAAAGTAATTCAAAACATCATCGTTGAAATATTATATTATTATTATATATCTTAATATTATTAATAATTATGATTATAAATAATTAGTAAGTATAACATAATGCATTCAATTCATATTAATTATTCTTATGACAATTATGATACCGGGTATATTCTTTTGTTTTATGATCAGAATTTTTTTTCTATTTACTACATTGTAAACTGTGCACAGTGGATGATAAACACAGATGACCCAACCCTATTTGAAAGAAATCCTGGGTCAATCACTAAAATAATTCTTACTTTCAGACAAGATGAATTTACACAAGTATTCTACAAATTTACAAACATCATGAGAATATACTGAAAACCAGAAATATACTACTGCAAAATTAACAGTAAGCACGTCTTGTAACAGACCTGATTTATATCATGGACTTCAAAAACATTGTATACAATCCTTAAATGCACAAACACTAACTAAAATAGGAAATAAATATTGTTTGTCCTAAAACTATTGAAATAACACTGTACTATTTAAATTAACAAGGTCCCACTGTACATGTCATAGACAACTCAAACATTAATACATGAATCTGTATTTTTAAAAATTAGATAACACATTTGTAAATACAATTTTATTGTTATATAAAAAACACCACATTAAGCTGTAAACTACCGCCACCTTTGAACAGCGAGTCACCTCGGTCTTTATCTAATGTTCTCACATGCAGTTGAGTAACCCCGACATTAACTAATGGTTTTCAGTCACATGGATAATTTATAACAGAAGAGAAACATAGTTGCCATACAGTTTACTCTTTTACATCAGTTGACAAATATTTGAGAACGTCACTAGCTCATCCCAACAATAAAAGTAAAACTTTTCTATCAGTCCTGACCATAAACAGCAAGAGATCATCAACTCGACATTGGACTACTCAGAGCATAAAGAACAATTTACCAACTGTAGTCAATCTAATCGCTTGCTTTATTTCAGTTGCTAAGGTACTGATTTGCATTCGTATATAACATGGTGAATAGTTTTGCTTAAAGCAGTTAACATCAGATTGTTGACTTGATGCAAATTAAATACAATTTTGAAACAAATATTGAACTAATTCAGTGTTGCTATTTTTAAATCCATAAACAGTCATTATAAAGAAAAACAATAAATTCATCAACATTTTCTAAATAAGCATGTTATTGTTGAAAAAGATAAGTATGTTACACCAGACAAAAAGTATATTTTTTTAAATTGTTAAAAAAATAAAATGAGATTCAAAATATTAGTTTAATTATAGTTATTAAAAATAAGTTAAAATATGTTTAGTGATTTTAAATGTGAAAAAATGTTTAATAAACAATTAACTCAATAAAGAGTGGTAACTGTTCTGTACATGCAATTAAATATTAATTCAAAATAGTCCTGTCCCATTCTTTTTCTATGTTGCTGCTTCTTGAAATGAGAAGCCAATGTGGTAACACAGATTTTACACAGTACAATGACCATATACATGTACATGTATACATATTTCACACAAGTATAATAGGAATGATTAAACAAATGTCTGAGGTGTCGTTAAACAAACATAACATGTACCTTGTCATACATGTAATAGCTACGGTGTAACAATGTGCTGGGGTACCATAGAGCCAAAGTTATTAATTTTCAATATATTTAGTGCAGCTAAACAATTCTTTATGATACCATTATCATCATGCACCTATCCTTGCATGCAAGCTATAGACATGTACAAGACATAGTGACGGTGCATAAAAGTTATATACATGTAGTGACGGTGCATAAATACTGATGTTATTTACAATTCAAACAATGTTAGGATTGTGTTTGATCCCTACTTGTGTCTCCTAATTAACATAAAAACATTGATCTACCGTAGACCGATATTTTTAGCAATCTGAACACAGCTTATACATGTACCACCCTCTGCTCCCATTCGAAATTTGTTCGGATTTCAAAAAAGTATTGATCAGTATTTATGCACGTTTTCTTCGTACAGTCTACAAGGCAATACTAAACAACCCAGTCAAATTGTAATAGCAGATATACCAAAATCTTGTTAGTAGTCTACAAGTAGACTATGGTTAGTATCAACGAAACTAAAAAGATTCCAAAAGAACAAAACCAAAAAAAAAAAATAGAAGCTGGGATCCACATTACCAGGCTATGATAAGGGCCTGTTCCAGAAAGGGGCTGAAAAGGGACCACAGAACTTAATGAAGCGGTAATGCAGTTTTGTGCCCAAATATATATTATTAAAGCTTGAAGAAATAATGCCCTAAGTGTCCTTAAGACATACCCAGTGTCCACAATTGAGGT
Organism: Melanodrymia aurantiaca; assembly: GCA_032355825.1. NCBI lineage: Eukaryota > Metazoa > Mollusca > Gastropoda > Neomphalida > Peltospiridae > Melanodrymia > Melanodrymia aurantiaca. The sequence continues at coordinate 10,951 of JAULBR010082145.1, forward strand.
CTGTGAAACCATTTGTACCCACACCCTAAAACAGGGCAAGAACAAAGATCTGGTTATAATTGTTCTACACATTAATATCATTTCCATTTACAAATATTACAACAGTCAATATCTGTTCATTATATCTAAAATGTTGTTTGAATGCTTGAATTGGCATAAATTTAAATAGAATTTAAAAAATTTATTTAACTATTAATGCTAAATTATCAGCCTTAGCCACATTGCACAAAAGCTTCCACCTCAGGTTCGAGAGGTTGAAGGATCAATCCTGTTCAAACCAGTGATCCACAACTGGTTCCTGTTATTTGGTGAGAGTAGCCTACATGTACATGTATGTTGCGATAGCAGGCTTCTTATGTGACCATGTGTCAGTCTGTTTGACATCCAATAGATGCTGATTATTAATCAATAACATACAGTGGTATCATTAAACAAATAATCTATATAATTATATACCGGTAAGTTGCTATTAAAGATCTGGAACAGTTTAACTGAAAACCTTTTGATGCAACTGTTATTAAATTTTGTAGTTGATGCATGATTTTATGTAAAATTATCATTTCCATATTTTACAATTTAAATAAAAATATATTATCGACATTTATAGGTACACAAAATAAAGCAAAATAATCATGTACAGAAGCTTTGAGATAATGTAAAGTCAGTTGCGACAATTCATGCTGGTAAGAGACAACATTAAGATGCATACAGAATGATATCACAAATTAATTTGACTACAAGAAATGTTTGAACATAAAAAATGTTTTACAAAAGATATCATGCAATCAAATCAAATAGAAGAAAAGATGTGTATACTATAAGTCATTTGTTCCTCTGGACAATTGTATTTCTATTGCCCATTATATTGAATGAAACTAAAGTAAGTTTTTAGTGTTCAAACTGTACAAGGATTGACAATAAGAATTGTTGATTAAGTAAGAATGGTTGAGTTTATCAAAGTATAACTATAAACAGAAAACATAGTACACATTGTACGACGCTGTGTGGTTTAACATTATTTCAGTACATTTAGACACAAACTCAGACTTCCAGACTGTTTGATCAATGAGATTGCGGTAAATTGTTTGAAAATATAATTAATTATTAAAGGGGTACTAGCACGTAAAACAAGGTTTATTAATTGGAAAGGTACATATCTAAAGTATCACTACCCATAGTTCAAATAACACAAATGAGGTGTTCTCGTAATATTATATAACTGGGTTATTTCCTGGTCGTTGGAGGAATCTAAATGAGAATTTTAAACCTAGAAATTGTGGATTTTGGTACGAGTCCAAAATTGATGATTGATACCACAAAACTCATGGAACAATCCCCCATGTAATAAATACATAAATATAATTTCTAGCTCTGGGATTACAAATAGTTACATGTACAATGCACGTATCATTGTACACAAAACCCACCCACAGAGTACCAAATCTACTTGTACATGTTAACCAGCACAAGATATAACTAGACATGATGCATGTATTCAATACAAACTCAAATAGAACATTTCTCACTCGTCTTTTAATCTCGGCAATGAAGACGTCTGCCTCTTCCAGTTTCTTCTGAGCCTCCTGGTGTTGCTGTCGCAGCACAGACAGCTCATTCTTCAACGCATACGTCTCCTCCGCTTCTTGAGCACGGATCACCTGATCTTGTATTAGCCGATCTGCTAGCGAGGCAGATTCCTAAACGAAAAAGGTCAAATTGAAGAAAATATGAAAAACATTGTTCTAACACACAAGTGTGTAAGTAATGCATGTGCATGAATTCCACAAGTACATGTATATCTCTAAATTACATGCAGCAAATGAAATTCCGGATGACTGTATATGGTACATTGTAAATAAAGCTGGTTTGTTAAATAAAGACACCACTGGAACACATTGATTAGTAATTGGTTGTGAAAGTTATATCGACACATGGTCTCAGAATAAATTCCATCCACCACATAGGCTACTATTACCGATTAATCATGCTCGGCAAAGAATCTATTACATGTAAGTGCACTTTCCCAAAGACAGGATAGCACAGTTGTGGATCACTGGTTGGAATGGGAACCATCCCAATGGGTCTACTGAGAAGGATTGATCCTTCGACCTATAAAATGTCAGGCAGATGCTCTTGTGCTGAGCTACAACCCACTCTATGTGTACATTGTAATTCATTGGATACCTACACACCCAGGTACATGTACATTCTTCACAGTGTTTAATGTAAGTTTGAGGTTAATGGATACATTTAACTAATCGAGCATGTCCCCGATTTAAATACAGTTAGGAATGGAACAATGTAAGCGCAGCACGTTCATAGAGACACTGATGCTGTGATAAGAATACAGGCACGTGCCCAATTACATTCATTATCATATCATTATGCTGGTGAAGCATACTGAAGCATAGAGCACACAGCATCAGCAATGAGAACCACCTTTTGGATATAATAACAGAATGTTTGTGTATTTCAACAATTTATTATTTGTTACATAATGACATTTGAAATACATTGTGATCACTTGTATAGATCCTGGACATAATCTAGTATATAGTTCTTTTATGGTCAATTTGTTTACCATATCACAATCTCCCTGATAAAGATTTTTAAAAATTGAAGATGGCATCCCAGAACAGTAATGCTCGAACCTCAATTGGAAACTCGTAAATAAATTTAACTAATTAATATTTTGAGTGACATCATATTTTGGATGATATAATACATGTACTTTAAAGGTAACATGAATCGTAGCCTTTAGCACTTAAACCATTTAAAATAAATGATTAAACAGCATTTCCATAATTT
>JAULBR010082156.1:0-13758 GCA_032355825.1 Melanodrymia aurantiaca
AAGCCCCAATTAAGGTTAATTATGTTTATATAAGACTGTAGGCAATGTGGGATGTAGGCATAATGGGAGGACACCATTGGGAGGCCCCCCCTAAATGGATTTTCTGGATCCGCCACTGGGTCTGATGTTACATAAAGTCAACTAAATTAACGATGACATGCAGTATTTATACGTGCACGTAGCACGTCAGTCTCAAGGGTAGATTTATAAATCTCTGGCTGGTTTAATTGTTTTTTAATGTAATTATACCCCCATGTTCACCACCTTGACGCTTACTGGAGACCTGAAAACTGTTATCTTATTTAATAGCCTATAAGATTTATGCAAGATCGAGTTTCCAAAGTTTGCACTCATTCCTATGTGTCATCAAAATTGTGTTCTCAGGTTACCAGTTGGATTGTTATTAATATACAACATGGTTGGCATTCTTAATTGCATCGATGTACATGTATGATTGATTCTAGAGTCTTCTAGTGTGTTGTTCCTGTTTGTACATGGTTCAGGCAAGTAGGTTTATAACAACTTTCTTACTAGTACTTAATTACCGGGAAGCATATATATCATAGGTTATTGAATTACTTGCATGTCCAGTTACAAGTTAATGATCTGTGTAGTCTATTTGCTTATGCTTTGTGCACTGCCGAGTAGTACCAGTCTATAAATTATATATAACAGTGTTCACTAAATAAGACACAACTATTGTATTGTATAATGTATTCTGGATATCTAAATTAAACGATTGAAATGTAGATGCATTCAAGACAGGTTCAAATGTTTACTTACATGTATGTTCTATTTAGTATTTAAAAGGTTCAAATTCAAAAGTGTTGTTTTTACGTTTACCGAAAATAATGTGTATCATTTCATCATACTCATAGTAATAGCTATACTACATGGTAACACGTTGTTACAGTGTGTACAAGGAGTGATGTGTGAATAAAATTATTTTCGTTTGGTATATACAATATGTTATGGTAATTTCAGCACATGTAATGTTTTTGATTGACAATTGGGATATGCAGAAAGTGTGGGTGTTTTCTTTTTTATGCATGTTTTTGTAAGTCATTTGAGAGTTCGCTGAATAAGTGAAAAGAAGTGTTTGATGGGTTATTTTTTGGTATAATTATTTTTCTGTATTTATGTGTATTGTACAGAATACAATTGCCATGATACACTATTTAAAGTAAACAATATTATATGCTGACACAGTGGTACATCATGAAGAAGGAGGGTAGTACAATACTACATATTTTCACCTGGTACATCAAGCAGATAAAGCAATGTTATATGTTAACATCTGGGTACAGTACATTGAGACAGTGACTTGTAATTGCTAATTGTCACTAGGTAAACAGTAATACATGTTGACACCTGGGTACAGATGCACCCATAGTTTTATATTACTACATGTTGACACCGAGGTTCAGCATGCAAAGTGAGTGTGACGTTATTCTTGTGATTCAAACCGTGGAAACCAGGAAAACACTGTCTAGTAGCCCACGCTATTAATAGTCATCGCCATTATGGGTCACGTTTTTAATAGAGTAATGCAGGTACATTTATGTTATATGTGTCGTTGTTCAGGTGAATTATAAAGGTGGTGGGAGTACTTCTGTTTGAGTAACAGAATAACAAAGAATGACGAATGCCTTGGTATGCTCAACAATCTCTGTGTGTACAATCACCTAATCACACCCAATCTCTAGTCTCAATAGGCTGTATTACGCCTGCCTACTATTTTCTTTTACCTACTATTCTCGAGTAGGTGTGTATACTTTTGGGTTGTAGATGGTTCTCTTTTCATAGGAATACACGATGTGCTGCTTCCGACACCTGGACATTCACAATTTACATGTATTACCGTCGTTATGAAACGTCTTGTAAATTCAATTATCTTACACGTGTGGAGTGAGCTAATCTTTACAAATAGCACAAAGAAGATAGTTTATTTATAATGCCTCGTAAATTTGTATACCCCACACGTGTAGAAATAACCAGTACAAATAACACAGAAGGAATTTTTGGAGTGTTTTAATTCTGTGGCTTCTTTTTGGAATCAATTAAATTTTACTGTCTTTTTCTGTGGATATTTCATTACCAAATCAGGTATATTAATGAATTATGACTTGTATAGCCAACTTTGGCAATAACCTTTTTAGCACCTTAGTTTGTTACGAGCAGTACTTTCCACCATTTTGAATTACCGTATATACATGCTATACCATTAAATATTTTCTGTAGCCCTTTTATCTTTTGTTATTGTATTACATTTAAGTGTCTACTTGCTGACCTTTGTTGAACTAATATGTAAATATTGCTGTGTTGAGCATTCAATAACTCAAAACATCCTGTATCTGAATCAGTTTAAACATGACTAGTATTTTATTCATTGTCAACTACAGTCAAACCTGCTTGAGCAGCCACCTGTATTAAGCAGCCACCTGTCTTAAAGGGTAACCTTAATATTCCACCAAATGATCAATTTTAGTGTATTATGACCTGTATTAAGCAGCCACCTGGCTCAAGAGACAACTTTTTGTTACTCCCTTAGGTGGCTGCTTAAGACAGGTTTGACTATATTTGTAATAACTGTATTTATATGTATTTCAGTGTGGGCAAGATCTAATTTCATAGTGTTTTTTTTTATCAGTTTGTTTTGATTTCAGTGACGTTGGTATCTCCGACACCCACCTTACCATATAATCACATTTCTGAAGCCAGCAGGGGTGAAATGGCCAGGATTAACTAGAACCCCATGTTTAGAGAAGGAAAATATTTTATGTATAATGAATACTGAATTACGAGTAAATTATTCGGGTGTCTGTAATTTTTGTGTTTGTCGTTGAACCGTGAAAATTACAATCCCATGAATAATTACTAGCAATAATAACCATTAAAAAGCCAAAACACAACAACGTGAAATGTTCATATTACAAGTTGATAATTTTAGGAAATTCCAAATTTATCGCCACGAATATTACTCGTTTTACAGTATCTCATTTTGGGTACACCGTCTTCCTCAACAGTTACCGACATCTTGTGAAACGTTTTGTTTTATGAAAGCCATTGTTTTATAATATATATATAAAGCACTTTTTTCAAATGTAGTGTTGTGGTCTATTGTTTCATTGTTATATTTTCCTAATATTTTTCTTCTTCTGTTTTAGTGTGGGCAAGTCCAAGACGAGGAATAAAGAAGCGAGATCTTCCCAAGATCCTACATGGCAACAAACTCAAGCAAGCAGTGGCAGTCCTCAAAGAAATTATGTTAATTGTGACAACTACAGCCAAGATCAGCTACAAAGAAGACAATACTCAGAAAGCCATCAAAATGTTTCTAACCATGGCTTGTCAAGGACAGCAAATCCAAACTTGACCAAGTCAACACCAACCCTTAATGAACCAGAACGTAAGCCACCTGATTTACAAGGACCAATGAAAGTGCAACATCCTGTTCTGTCTCCTGCAAAATCTAGTCCTGATATTAAGCATGAAGTTCACAAAGAAAATAGGTATAATCAGAGACCTTCCAATTTGAATATTAACCATTCTGAGAAATCTAGTGTTATTTCTTCACAATCACCGCGGAGGAATTCATGGAGAATGTATGATGATGAGTCAGGGCGAAGCTATCTGGAAAAACCAAATCCTAATATGTACTCTCCAGAAGAGATGTCCGAATCAAAGAGCAGGAAGTATGAAAGACGTTCATTACCACCTCATCTGCACAGATATCAGGCAGACTACGAAAATATTTCTGCTCTTGGAACTACTCCATTGCAGAGTGAGAAAATTTCAGAAATCGAGGATGAGTCTGATGAATCTCCAGATATGCCACCAAGATCTCCAGACATTATGCCAGGATCAATACCGATGCCACCAATACGTGATCCCTCTTCGTTGAAGTTTGTTCGATACAGTCAGGTTCATGAGAAGTACCCGTCTTGGCCAGTAACTGAGGCTAATGGAGCTGGAAAACAGGCTGAGCCTATCACGACACGGGCTCAGTCGTGGACGGACCACACCAACACTAACAAGGAGCTTTCTGTGAAAGCTGAAATAAACCGTCCAGTAGGACTTCGTCCACTCATGGAGAACAACTCTCAGTCTGACAGAAAGGGAGAGGATGGAACAAAGAGGATTGGAAGTGATCCTGGCTTCAAAACTCAGTTTGTTTACGATAAATATGGTAGAGTAAGACAAAAGAATTATAACAATGTTAACGGTAAAAATAAATTTGAAGATTTCTTGATATCAAAACCTGGATACCCTCCTCCAATGTTGGATTCTGATGGACACAATTATGGAGATAAGGAATACAATGTGCCTTCCCCTCCCGAGCGTGACATGCCTGGAGTTGAACTCAACGAGCTCTCAGACAAACTTGTGTCATCATCCAGTGCTGGTCCTGATAAACTTGCAGGAAACATTCACACTAATTACCATGTTGATTACATTCCAAAGGAGAGTAGTCGTGGAGACTTAAGGAAAAGTAGTCATGACAGTTCTTCAAGGGATGGAAGTAAAAAGTTTGATTCTGGAACTAGTCCAATGAATAGTCCCCTTGAAGAAAAGCATCCGATGAAAGCAGTAGATAAACAGATTGGAAACCAGTCTTATTTAGATTGTAGTTCCCTTTCAGAATCAAAGCAAGGTGGACGTGTGGGAGACCAAGATGTTGGTAGGAAGTCTTCCCATAATCAGTCTCAAGGTAAAGCATTTATTGTGAAGCAGACCCCATATTACAATACTAGTACACAAACAGATGTATCATCCTATGCAATTAAATCAACAATGCGCCGAACTGAACCCAGACCAACCAATGCTAAGATTCCAGTGAATGATTTTGGGGGTCAAACCTCCCCTATCTCGCCAGCAGAACAGAGGAAACTCTTTGAAGAAAAGTCGATTCAGGCCAGAATGTCATGGCAGCATGATATGGACCATGAAAAACATCGGTCTAGTGAAAAGATAGATAAAAGCCAGGGCAACTATTTCAACTTCAGTGGCACAAGAGACAGTTCCACTGACAAATCAACTTTTGACGGAATAGAAAGTATTCAAGCAAAATATGCAACGGATGAAGATCCAGAGGAGAAATTTGAGAATGCTAGTAGTTACATTCCTCACTATACAGAATACACACCCAGTATGGCTCCGATACTTAGAAAACTTTCTGAGGAGTTCTACCGAGGCCGGCTTCCTGCATTGGCAGAGAAACGTTTGTCATCTGCATCATCTCAGGATGCTGGACACCATGGAGGTGGAGGACTCAAGGAGGCTGAGTCGTACAGTAGTGTTGTGATTCATCCTTCTGAAAGTTCTGGGCCATTTGGTCGGGATGAGTTTGGTTCTCGGTCTAGCTTGTCTGATTCACGTTGTGATGTGTCTTCAGTAATGTCAGAGAATATGACCAATTCGAAAAATTCCATGCCTCGTGGCAGACATAGCTTGGATCCCTCATTTTTCTCTCACAAGATACGACCACTCAGTGATTCAAGATATAGTTCCTCTTCGATGATCGCTCATGATAGAGGAAAGTGTGTCTCAGATTCAGAGAAGGAACTTTCTCATAAAGTGCAAGCTAATGAATCTATTACTCATGAGAACAGATTGAGATCATCACGTCAAAGTTCAGACTCTTCTGTGCCTTCACAACCAAAGAGCTCAAGTGATACTCGTTCTTCAGGAAGTACTCAATTTAGTGACTCACCTCAAAGTAATGTTCCATCCAAATATCCGCGTGAGAATCGGGATGATTTATACAACGATTCAGTGTTTCTTTCTGAGAACAAATCACCAGTTTCTCATTCTGATTATGGTGGCGGAAAAGGTAATTCAAATGGTACTGGACAGCCTTCCACCAGTGCAACCGTTACTAGAAAACATTCAATGAAAAAAGCATATGGGATTTTTGATGAAGGTGAGGGTGAACAAACTCTACATAAAGGCTCTTCTGATCTAGCACCTCCTCAAAAGAGCCTTGTGGACTATGTTCAAATGCACCAGCCAAACAGTGCACGAAGTGATTTATCACCTCTGGACCAGATTCAGGAGGAAGCTGAGGTGGAGGCCAGCCATAGACCAACATCTGCACCTTCTCGTACTGAAACTTCATTCAAAGCCAAAAGTGATGACAAGTTGAATAACCCAAGTGACTGGCGTAAAACGCGAGATATGTGGAGAGATGAGCATGCCTCAAAGAGAGGTAGTTTGAAACGCAGTACATCTGAAATGATTACCACAGTAAAGGATAGATCTGATCAAAATATGTCCAATGGTATCGATAGAAACGGTGCAAAAGGTTCGACTGGCTCCTTCAAGGGGACTGGACCTGATCCATCAAAGATGAGTAGATTGGAGGATCAGGAAGTCCCAGTGCCAATTGTTCATAACTACTCCAGGTCGGATTCAACAGAAACTAAAAAACAACAACAAGACGCTCTGTTAAGTTTCTTTGAACGTAAAACTGGTAAGAAAGGTGTAACTGGAAGCTGTTCCTCTCAGGATGGAGACCAATCCCCAAACACTAGCTATAACCAATACGAGCATATAGCACCATCCTCCCCTACATCATCGGTTAATGACATCATCACCAAGGCATCAGAGAATCTGAAGAATTCGAAAGCCAAACGCTCAGATAGCTTACGTCGTTCAGGTTCCTCAACATCTTCACCTCGCAGCTCGGCAGACTATGTGGATATGAATCGGCAAAGAAAGATCACAGAATGGAGTCAGCTACGTTCTCAAGGGTCGTTCAGTTACAGTCCTGGCCCATCAAATCGAAGTTCGTTTGCATCAGAACATCCCTATGAGGATATCAGTGTCTTTTCTCCACATACTCCTCGCAATTCATTGTCTGAACGACCCATAGATGAATCTGGAAACACAATGGTGAGTTTGTTCTCTTGTTTGAAATGTAATATACCCTACGAATCTTTGCACAACACAAAGTTTGTTTTTAGAGCTGTAAATATTGAGTAGATATGACTGCCTCTTTGCATATGGTGAAAGCTTCTGCTGTAGGATCATGCCCCTGTGTTCAATGCAAAGATGCGTTCTACACTATTACTACTATTAGCAATACATATGTAAATTAATCATGCTTTCTACACTATTACTACTATCAGCAATATTTAGTCAATTTATGCCTCTTGTATGCAGAATTAGTTACTTTTTGTTTGTTTCTTGAAAGATACTAGCCAGAATCAATCATTATAAATATAAACTTCTTTATTTTATATTAACCTGGACTTCAATATCTTTGCTTTAAGGAATTTAATTCTTCGTGGACTAATTTGCAAACAACATGTTGATAATTTATGTCTTATTCTTGCATTTTTGCCGTAATTTATTTGTCGCTTGAAATATTCTATTCAAATTCTATCCTGATGGACTAAATTAGGACAATTTTGATTACTGAACGACCAATTCATACAAATACAAAATGACTACAGTGGCTGAGTCATCACAAGCAATCCTTTTAATACTGTGTAGGGTCTAACTCTAAGCAGTAGTTGATCAGTTATGTTTATTGATGTTTACATAATAATACAGTCAAACCTGTTTTAAGCAGCCACCTAAGGGAGTAACTAAAAGTGGCCCTCTCAAGACAGGTGGCTGCTTAATACAGGTCATAATGCCATAAAATAGATGATTTGGTAGAATATTATGGTGGTTGCTTAATACAGGTGGCCACTCAAGCATGTTTGACTATATTTGTCTGTCAATGTACCTCTGTTTTGGTACATTAATGTATAGCCTACACGTCTACCTGTTCAACAGTCCACCCTACCTGTAAGTCTAATCATGTGTAACATAAATAGACATGTAATAAATATAATTATGGATCAAATACTACATGCAATATTTTATGATTCATCTATTTAATATAATTATTTTGATATATTTCAATATTCATTCACTAAACAGAATTGCTCAATAGACAGAGCCTATCACTTTTAATATGATATATAAAATTAACACTTTTTATCTAGCAATTGTTGTTACATAATCTTTCAGTCCACAGTAGATAACTAAATATTTGCCCTGTTCAAGTAAAGCCTAGTTTATTTATATTATTTGGGTGTAATCTGAAACTGCAAACACAATAATCTACTCCTTGCTTTTAATTAGGCTTAGGATTATTTGCCCTGTGCTAATGAAAGTAGATTTTTACTGTTACTAATCCTTGAAACATGCTTCTACATAAACTAACACCTGGCATATAACTATGTTGTTTTCTCCCTGTCCGTCATAAAACGCACAATAACATAGTGGGGCGAGGTGACAAAAGAGAGCCAGCCGCTGGTAAAGCAAAAAGTCTATGAATGGTTATATGAGCGTGCATGACTGCATGATCACAAAAGGCGACAAAGTGTGCCAAAGACAATGAGACCGGACTGAAATGAGGCTGACAGAGAGTTAGTTCTCTCTGACTCAACTGGGTGGGATGAGCTTTGTCTCATATCTGTGTGTAAACACCGCATTCAGATAGACGAATTATCTTTGTACATACATAGTTGAGGTTTAATTCATGGCTCATTCTCTCGGTATTAATTCGATGACTGTCGTTCGGTGGGGTACGTTATTGTCGTTATTTAGTGTCCTGCTGTTCGGTTTGTGAGAATATCAAATGTTTTCACTTCATGTGTGTGTAAGTGATGTTTATTGTTATATCAATATAGTGTGTATTATTTCGATACAACGACAATTTTGTACAGGTCTATTCAGGTTTTGATGTTATGTGTATATCAATAAGTTGTGTATTATTTTGACATGACTGAACTATTCTGTAAATGACTATTCTCTGTATGATATGATATCAATAAGTTGTATATTATTTTGACAGGACTGGACTATGCGATACAGGACTATTCGGTTTATGATGTTATATCAATGTGTTGTGTATTATTTTGACAGGACCAGACTATTCTGTAAAGAACTATTCGGATTATGATGCTATATCTTATGTTGTGTATTATTTTGACAGGACTGGTCTATTTGATACAGGTGTTAAAAAGTTATGCAAAAACTGTCCATCATTTCCAAGATGAGGAATGTTTTGGAAGATCATGTTCTTGCTCTCGATTTTTGAAAATTAACTTTTGGACAATTTATTAACGCTTAAATAGTGTTGAAAGTCAATGTTTGATTGATAACAATAAAATAAAAATGAATGATTTATCATTTTCTGTAAACAGAACATCTTTATAATTACCCGGTACATTTAAGTCTCAATTTATTAACCTGCAGCAATAGATTTATGTGTAGAATCATGACTGTAATAGAGGCTGTCTCAACATCCATTGTTATCAAAGTTTGTAAAAACTATGGATTTTTTGTTGGCATTCAGCGATCATTCTTAGTTTTTATTGTGAAATATGTTTGGATTTTCAAAATGTTTAAATATTTATTCAGTAATCATGCCTTGAAAATGAGTATTTAGTGGCATTTAGACAAGTAGTAAGCTTTACAATTGATGCACAAGTTTGAGGTTTGTTTTTACTTGCCAATCGGACCAGTTAAGTCAACACTTGGACCTGTGAAATATTTGACTGGCCGTATTTTGTATGAAATGTATTATAGTTAAATTGTTCAAACGATAATTTTGTTCATATATTGGTTTTTGCAAATTTTATGGTACATGTATAACTGATTTTTGTAAGAATCTAAATTTAAAATAATTTTAAATTCAAAATTTTCTGAAATTTACATCTACTACATGTACTACTACTCATTTCCTATATTTGCTATTATATATTTTGCATGTGATCTTCATTTTAAAAACCCCATGCAAAGCTATCATCTTGTTTAAAACTCAAATTTTATTTAGTTTATTTTTCAAATTTTCATTACAAAAACCAGTTATGCAAACCAAAATACAAAATGTAAGTTATGTACATTTAAATGTATTTTGTATGAATAAATTGAGATTTTTCCGTTATGCTAATTTTGAATTTGTGTAGGCCTGACTTTCACTATAAAACATGTGTTATGACTAATAATATTATAATTATTCATACAGTAAAAAAATAAACACAAAAACATGGGCCGCGCATACAATATTATTCAGATATTATTTTCACTTCCCAAGTGTGACCATGTATGATGTAATATATGGAATTAATGTATTGAATGGACCATAATAGGGAAACGTACAAAAAATGGGTTTTATGGTCGTAAAAAGTTTGTTTGGAAAAAGTAATGTTTTCGGTGTATGTTGTATATCATTTTGATAAACTGCACTATTTGGTACAGAGTACAAGACTATTCAGCTTATGATAATATCAATATTTTGTACAATATTTTAAATAACAGAACTAGACTATTCGGTACAGGTGTTATATTAATAGGGTATACACATGTATATTATTTTGATAAAATTGGACTCTTCAGCAAAAGACTAATCAGTTTATGACAATATTATACATGTATCAATATGTTGTATATTATTTTGATAAGATTGGACTGTTCGACACAGGATTGATCAGTTTATAATATATTAATATGTTGGGTATTTAAATATTTTGACAGGACTTGACTAATTGGTTTCTGATGTTATAATAATATGTGAGGTTGTTTGAAGGGACTGACGTTATAAAAAAAAAAAATTGCATAGTGCTTTGCTGGTTTTTTTATCATTTTATTATATAATGGAACATTGTTTTGCAAGGGTATTAATTTTTATTTTAAGCCGAACAGCTGTGAATCGCCTCTGTCCTCAAGACCCAGGGATCTTAGTGTGGGGTAAGTTTATTTTCTTTACATGCATTTTATAAATGAGCTTTTGTATTAGCACGTTTGTTAATTGTTATTGGTAGACTATTATGTTGATTTTATCATTCCATCCAAAGTCTTTAATGAAGGTATCAAGTTAATCTGTTATTAAGCAATAAAAAATCTATTATAGAAGTTTCTGAAATGGTTTTATATTATGTAAAAAGATTATAACAGCTTGCTTCTCATTACATAAAATTTTCTAAGATTGTCTTTTACAAATACAGTACATGAATATCTCCACAAACATGTTAAAAAAAAGTTCAAACACTAATTAATCAACTATAGTGTAGTTTAAATGTTCCAGTCTATAATTGTTGCACTAAACCACCATGACAGTTTCTTTTTAATTATCAATTAAAAAACTGGTAACTGAAAAGTAGATTCTCATATTCTAGGACTATTAGTATAAATCTGGTAATAGGATTTGGTTTGACCAGCTTAAAAGATTAACTTAATCTGGTCTTACAAGTTCAGCACATTGTTCTGTCTGTATGGAATGGAATAGTGGCTGGGTATGATTTCGCTAAACATTTGTCTCGCATGCTACAAAGGCATATTTTAGTAATCAGATGCAGCTCTAGATTTAACATGTCTTAAGATATGTGGGTCAATACTCTTTTACATGTGTAATAGAATGTCAACATATTGCAAGGAACAAACATGTTTCTTTCCTATGACAAAAGCTGCAATAACTGCAAATGATTGTTCTTTGTCACAAGTAATTTAGATTGTTTTATTATGGTATGCACAGTTGGGTTGGGTTTGGTCATTTTTGGTGTCCCATCAGAAAACTGTTCAAGCACACATGTCATGGGCACAACCACTGACTTCGCCAGAGAGTTCTGTCCACGGAAAGGAAGTATGCACAGTGTTCTACAACACTTCTTAATTGCTCATTAAAACATGAAACCATTTGTAACACTCAATGACTGTAAAAGAGGAGAAAAAGTATGGCAAACTTGCAGTACAGTAATCAAAATGGCATCTGGTAAATATTAGATTTAGAAATGTCACTGAGCAAGATCTGACGTAATTGGCCATTGTTGCTGTTAGTGATGAGTAATGTTAATTAAACACACCAGCTGTTGGCTTTGTGTGTGCAGATCTCTGATTCCATGCAGTATCACACTGCACGTGATGTGATGGCCTCTCTTCTTATGACTTATTCCGTGCACGTACATGTAAGTTTTCTTCTCTTGCAATAAAGTGTCAAAATCAATTGTTTTGGCAATGCACTCATATAATTATAGTAAAATTATCTCTTCTCTTGTTATGATTTATTCCTGTGCAGGTACATGTAAGTTTACATCTCTTAGAGATGATATCTAAAACTGTTGTGTCAAGTTTGGGTTATACAGTCATGTACAATGTGTTTTGATGCTTTGATCATTCTGAATTTGTACATAATTCATTAATAACCTGTATTTGTTTGAGTCGGCCTACACATTTATTGACTAAATTGGCTGTGTTAATTTTGGGGCAACACTGCAATTATTTTCAACAGTTGACATTTATTGATTTTTTATAATTCTTGGTGTACAATGCATGAAGCTGGTAATACATGTATGCTTTGTAAGGTTTACACAAGTAAATGACCATTTACCAATATAGTGAGTGTATGACTAGTAAATATTTCATATAAGATGACAAAAAAACTATTTAAAGCTGTTTATATCTTGCATTATAACACAATGTCTAATCTCCTGCTCTGTCTATAATTCTGAACATTTTGTAGGTTACAAATGAGCTTGGTTTAAACGTCTTGTGTGGAACTATTTTGATAAATATATAGTAACACCTTGAAGGTAAAATCCAGAGATATTTCACTGTCTCATTGTTTTTGAAGGAAATCTTACTCAATTTGTGTTTTTTTCCATACCCAAGTTTTTTCTCCAATGCTACTAGACACTGTGTCTAAGACAGTTTTAGACAATTATTGTACCAGCAACTTTTTTATATTAGCAACGGATTCTTCATATGCATTTGTTTCCATAGACAGGACAGTACACACCATTTATGTTGGTTAACCAATCTGGAGTACTGGTTGAATAACAGTGTATTCAGTTTACCCTGCCACATTCAGCCTTGTGTTGCAACTTGGTAACTCTGGTTTGTAGTCAATACTGGGATGAAAAATCCCTTATTGAGATTCGTACCTATTACCTACCAGGTTTGAAACCAATGCTTTATCCACTGCACCATGGAGACCAGTTGTTCTCACTGACCAGATAAACCATACACTTGTGTAATGGTCCAGATAAAAACCTATGATTAAAATCAAATCAAGTATTTAACTAAATATTTTTTTTATCCCATGTTCCAGGAGATTGAAAATTTCTTTTACAAATATTGACATGATGTGCTTATATGGGAAGCACTAACAAGCCATTGTGTGAGACACTAACAGGCCATTATGTCTCCTCTAAATTGCCACTCTCTGTAATAGGTGAACAATCTCCAGTCAATTACACAGACCTTACGCAATGGCCTGCTCAGCTTTGTTTGGCAGTCAACTCCTCTATGTTTGGTTCATTGTGTTGAGGATGCTGTATCACTTTCTAATTGTCTCCCAGCTGGAGGCATATTAGCTGATTATTGCTAATCACCCAGCACTAATCCATTAAGCAAACCTTGCTGGCTGTTACCAAATAGCACATATTTGTACTTGTCGGCCAGTCCTTGTTCATTGTTTTGGTACATTTGATAAACTTATAGGACCGATTTCATATGTCTGGGTTATCGGTGGATTTTGTAAACCTATGGGTTACACCTGGTTTAAACCGTAGGTGATTTCCACTGTGCATTTCACATGTCTGGTTTTCAATAACTTTAGTTTAACTCATTACCACATAGAGCTCTGTTGTCTGCTGGCTGCTAAGCACCATGACCTAATTAGGCCCTGCAGGCAGCATCTCCATAGACAATTATGACAATTACTACTAATTAGCAAAGAATATCACACAACAAGGGAAATCA
>JAULBR010082167.1:0-13758 GCA_032355825.1 Melanodrymia aurantiaca
CCTGCTTGAGCGGCCACCTGTATTAAGCAGCCACCTGTCTTAAAGGGTCACCATAATATTCTCCCAAATCATCAATTGTAGTGTATTATGACATGTATTAAGAGGCCACTTTTAGTTACTCCTTTAGGTGGCTGCTTAAGACAGGTTTGACTGTACTATTCTAAGATTTGAACCTTCTGCACTGAATAACATAGATGATGGAATTGAATCAGTTCCTTGTGAATGGGATGTTTCCTATCATTTACCGGTCGTGGAGTGTAACAAACAGACGGTATGTTAACACAGACGCCGATCTGGAGAAGACTACAAAGGCTGTTGGGTCTCTACTTCTAAAAGCTCATTGAATTCGAATTGACGAGAACAAGCAGAAATAAACGAAATCTCCGGGAGTGTCTATTACGTGACAAAACGTATAATGACCTTGTATTTTGAAAAGAGAGCCTTGATAGAGTGACACTATATATTGCCTCATAGCTTATTATGACCTTGTCACATGACCTTGTTCTTAGAAAACAGAGCCTTGATACAGTGATACTATATAATGTATTGGCTCGTAGCTTATTATGACCTTGTCCTATGACCTTGTACTTAGAAAAGAGAGCATTGATACAGTGACATTATATTGGCTTGTAGTTATAATTATCAGCTTATTATGACCTTGTCTCGTGACCGTGTACTTAGAAAACAGAGCCTTGATACAGTGACACTATATAATGTATTGGCTCATAGCTTATTATGACCTTGTCACATGACCCTGTGATTAGAGAAGAGAGCCTTGATACAGTGACACTATATAATTTATTAACTCATAGCTTAATATGACCTTGTCCCATGACCTTGTACTTAGAAAAGAGAGCCTTGATACAGTGACACTATATATTGGCTCGTAGCTTATTATGACCTTGTCCCATGACCTTGTACTTAGAAAAGAGAGCCTTGATACAGTGACACTATATAATTTATTAACTCGTAGCTTATTATGACCTTGTCCCATGACCTTGTACTTAGAAAACAGAGCCTTGATACAGTGACACTCGTAGTTATATCAGCTATATCAGCTAATATTTCATGGTAATAGTAATAGCAAGTGAGAATCACGTTTTTAGTGATATTTACCTTGATAATTATAGGAAGACATTTTATCATCAACTTGTTTTCCAAGGAAGGTATTTTTATCATCTACCTGTTATGGAAATAATGTATTTTTATCATCTAGCTTTTATGGTAGTAATTAATTTTATCATCTAGCTGTTTTCTAAATAAACCATTTTATCATGTTGCTTGTAACAGAGGTATTTTATCATCTAGCTGTTACGGTAGGAATGTATTTTATCGTCTAGCTGTTTTGTGAAGAATGCATTCTATTATCTTTCTGTTATCGGGTAACGGGTAATGTGGTTTAATGCCTTCATCCATCCGAGGATGTTGTAGAGGGCGCTGAGATTAAGATTACGTTCTGACCGTGGCTATTGAATTTAAATTTGGAATACATGTCTACGTTTAGTTTTAAAGGAAAAATATTTTGATTCGCCGGTCTAAAATTTTGAAGTTATTTAAATTTTGACGGTGAGTAGACTTAAAATAATAAGTATATCGGACTATTTAGTAAAAAATATAAAAAAAATTGTTATCCACAAAATGTATATACTAGTAGTCATCTTGCTCTTATTCAAGAAGATATTTATCATCTACCTGTTGTGGAAATAATGTAGCTTAAATACCATGGAATTATATTATTTCTAAACAAAATTAATAGATAATTGACTTTCCAATTCATCTTTCGTCTGAATCATACAAACAAATTTTTTTAAGCACGCATTATAAATAATGTATCTTCGTTTATTTACAAACAAATTCTTAAAACAGTTTAATGTTTGTTAAAGCAACGAGACTCCACACATACACACAATCTGATTCGGATTAAGATACAGAATAACAATTGTACGTGCCTATATCCAATTAAGGTTCAAGCCCACACAATTTGATGGTATACAATGTTCTTATTCGGTTGCATCCCATTCGCAGCCGTTTATTAATTAAAACAAATCAGTTTACTCGGGGAATATTCTCCTTAATGAAAGCACGCTTGATTGATTGATTAATTAATTAATGGTTTAACGGATGTCGTTCGTACCTTTTGAAAGTTTAACTCTGGCGAAAGCGCAGATAGTACGTGTCTCAGAGCAAATAAAACGCATCAAATACAAAAAAAAGCTTTGACAATCCTAAAATCGTATTTCCACATTAGAAATGCAACAATGGAGACAATTTCCCGTTTGTAATGACATCCCCTGGTCAGACAAATATCTTTTCTCTGGAACTTTACAATTTGCCACAGTTTAGTTAGGAAAATGCGGAAAACATACATTTGCGCGTGGCACGTAAATTGTGGGAATTTGACAAAAATAGTTTGCAAACTCTGATGAAAAGCACGCTCGAGTTAAAAGCGGTGAGAGAGACCACTGGTTTATGACGTTTCAGCCTCGCAGTATGGCCGGTTGCGCATAATTTAACACGGGGATCTATAGAAATTATACTCCGCTCTCCGACGTAAGATACCCTTCCAAGTTTAACTTATTTCCGCGTGACAGAATAAAATGAGGTAAAGAAAATAAAAGTGCCTGTTAGATTGTCATCCCGTCTTTACAATTAAGACGTGGGCAATTTGTTGAAAATCGGAGTCGTCCGTGTTTCTCGCAAATTGACTTCGCTTTGCCTGATGGTGGGCTCTCTTCAAATCACCGTCGCATTTATCCTATCATGTAGTTTTAGTTCCTTCATCAAGTTTCTTTTAAAAATTCATGAGACTTGGATAAGGGCCGTAAGTGTTTAATCTTTGGGCGGATTTCCTGTCAATTTCCGAAGCTCAACAAAGCCTGGGTTCTGATTGGTTCCGTGAGAAGAGCGTGCGCACAAGCAGGTGATAAGTGTGACTAGCACGTGCGTTGCCACGGTAGCTGTTTTGGATCCACCGTGACAGCTTAACGCCAGTTGCGTAGAAGCGTTACTCTTTACGAACGGGAGACGTGTTCGGTAAGTATTTTAAACAATATTGCATAAGTCTATTTAAACTTTATTTTAACCACCCCTATCACAATTTTAACAATATTTTGTGTTTCTTTTTTTATCTCAAGAAATTTTATATTATTTATTTATGAATTTTTGTTGAAATATTAATTTTATCGATACTTTTCATTGAAAGCTGGAGCATTTCTGGAATTATCAAACAAATAATAATTTTATTACTAGATGTGTAATTAAAACAAATAGAAAAAAAGTAATCCTCTTTACTTAGTGTATAAACATCATTAAAATATATTAATAATATCATTGATGAATAATTCATTTATGAGGGTGATATATACTTCGTTCGTTGCTATTGTTTTGTTTGATAATTTGTACTTATTAACACATTTATCAAACACGAAAATACGCCAAAAACCATATTAAATGTGAAATAATCATATTGAAGAAAATACTGTTTTATATAATATTCTTAGAAATGTACTTCTTAATTCGTAACAATCACTAATAAATACTTTTTCTTTATTATAATGCATACATTTTAATCAAATGTTTAATATATTCCTGTTTTTAAAGTGTAATCAATAAAAACGAATTTGTTTGTAGTTTGTAATCGCAATAGAAATATAGGCAAGGGAAAATCTAATTAATGCTTGTTATAAATTTATAGAGTTCAATGTTTTTTATAAACTAGATATCGCAATTGAAGTTTGTCTTTTAAAACGTTAAGACTTAAAATAAATCTATATGCAAGAATGAAAGCGAGCTGTTTGAACACAAAGTACTCAAATTATTATAATATTCCCGATTTAGCATTACCGTGATACTTCATGATATTAAAAATAATATTTATTCTCTGAATTGGGGAGCCGCAACTTAATAAAAACATTGTAGACACATAAACGCAAATTACAAACATGTTTATGACAATTATTTACTATACTACTGATTGTTTTGTTGTCGGTTATAATGTCGGTATGTGAACATATTGGAATTGACATCCATGTACCTGTAAACTTCATCTAAATAAACCTGTACCTGTATATATTTATGTGTCATTTTTCGATTGTTAGATTTTACATGATTTCAAAGATTAACGGCAGAGCCATACATCAATAATACTTCTGTAATACATGCATATAATACAGATCTGGGGCGGTATTTATCAAACGACTTAAGTCAGAAAACAAAACTTAAGTCTCTTCGATTTTGACTTAAGTTCTGTGAAAAAACAAACCTAGACATATTAAGTTGCGGCCGTTTTTTTTATTTAAGTCGTAAGTTTCCTTCTGCGGTGTCTTAAGACTTCTACAAAAACTTAAGTTTATTTACTGTGGATTTTTTTGTCCCTAGGAATTTACGTTGTTGTCTTACCTTAGTCGATTTAATGAAACTTAAGTTGTTTGATAAATACCGCCCCTGGAAATAATTTTGTGATAGAAATGTCCAGTTTATTTTCAAAGTTTAAATAGATGTCTTTGGAATGTTCATGTATTTATCAGTTAAAATACAAATGTATATATGTATTTTGAAAATATCTTAACTGTTAATTTATATTAAATAGAAAAATAGAAATCCGGATGAACCAAAATAAATTATAATACAATGTTTTTTCTTCACATTTCCTGCTACATGTGCCGTTTAGTAACGTTAGTATATAGAACTTACTTTTGCATTTCTCATGGTTTGAATGAATCAAACTTTATTGATTATAATTATATATTTTTTTAAACATAATTATCTTTCTGGTTGATTGATCTGAAATTTGATGTAGGTACTTTCCGCATATGTTTTCTCATTGAATACATGTACCGTGCTAAATGCTTTGACAGACATGTACAAAACTCCCTCCAATTACAGCACTTTACCTGCATGAATTATTGTTTACAAAGACGCGAATGCCGCGTGTTCAAGGTGTGTAACCGACAACACGAAGCCACCGAGTTCAACTCACAAAAAGATCAACTACAGCAGCTCGACATTTTGTACCGAAGAGTGTCAAATTAATTTACGTGTGTGTATAGACAGATCTATCAATAGTGCATGAGACCAGGGAGGGGTGGTGATGGGTGGTGGTGGTGGTGGTGGAGGGGGTGGGGTTTCGATGGAGGACTGTGGATCATTTCATCAGGTCGGGACGGTTGGGTTGGGTTGGGTTGGGTCATTTTTGGTGTGCTTCCATCAGAAAACTGTTCTAGCACACCTGTCATGACCACACCATCTGATTTCGCCAGAGAGTTCTGTTCATGATACTTCCACTTGTTTTATTAGGGGTACAGTACATACTACCGACCAGTAATCCAAAACTGTTTTAACAAAGGCCGTGATTTTAGTTATTTTGTCATAGGTAAAGTGCATAATTATAATATGAAAGATCCCTTTTATTGAGGTTGCGTCATTCTGCATGGGTGTTTTTTTTGGTGGGATAGGTGATATTTCCTCCTTCATTCAGGATGGCTTGAATACTGATTTAACCTACGCTATTGCCGGTGAGTGATAATTTTAGTGGGAGTATTGGTGGATTATAATTCCACCGTTTTGGGGAGGGGGGGGGGGGGGTTAAATTCAAGTTGTATATTGCTTTAAGTTCTGCAACTTATATGCTTTAAAATAATACAGCATATATAATTATATGGATATTTAGAATACATAATAATAGTGGGGAGGTGCGTTAGCACTATCTATAGCAGCAATACATTCATGCACTAAAATGACTTTACATTGAAAAATAAAATAAAATAATCCATGCGTACATGCATGAAAAATGCGTTACAATGAAACACGGGGGTTGCATAAGCGATAAGTCCACCTTTTTTATTATAGGAGTGGAGTGGCTAGTTATCCAACCTGTTTTACTGGGTGGAGGTTATAGATGATAATTTTACCTTTTAGCGGGAGATAATTTCACCTGTTTCCATGGGGCGAGGTGGGTAATAATTCCTCTTGTATTGAGGTGGGATGAGTAATATTTCCACTGCAGTTATGTGATTTTCAGTGATCAATAACACCGTAATCATTTTGGTTGGATATGGTTATTTGATTAGCTAATGCTTTAAATCTTCTTCTTATGATTTACACCAAACAAAATATTTGGCAAATTCGTTTTGTTGTTCATGACATCTGTTATTGTGTGCAATAGTTATTGTCTTGTTACTATTAATTATAATAAATTAATAATCATTATAATTAAAAAATACATTTTAATAATTATAATTTAATATATATTAATTTTACTGTACATTAATATCTTATTTTTCAATAATAATAATCTTTATACAACTTATATACGTCAGAGGACAATAATATCGCATTATCCAATCATATACATTGTATAAAACTTACATATTTCAGGGTACAGTAACATTATATACGGATTTGTTCGTTACAGGCATATGTATACCATGCACTCTTGTATTTGAGAGTACAGTAATATCGCATGCTTTGAATGATAATTTGTAATATTTAAAATAATTATCTGCATACAGCTTACTGTATACTAAGTTATTATAGTTCAGAGTTAAATAAGATCGTATTTTCAACCATAATAAGTATACTCACATACTTTAGACTATAGCAATATGGCATTTGCCAATAATATGTAAACAACTCAAATACTTCAGAGTATAGTAGTATATCTGCTATAGCATTCTAATTATCTGTATACAATAAAATTACACTTTTCAGTAATATCGCATTTTAAAAACAACTTGTATACAACTCATATACGTTAGAGTATAGTAATATTATATTCTTCAATAATATTTTGTATACTATCTACTTCTAAATACAAAAATAGCGCATCTTTCAAAATACTGTGGATATACTTCAGGATGTAGTAATGCTATAAGTATTTAATTTTTCAATAATATGTATAACGATTTTTTTCCAACTGAGCTTTGATTAATTTTTTTACAATAACGGACTTGGACCTAGGACATAACAAAAAAAATTGCCTTTTATTAACATAATACAATGTTCTTTTTTGTGTACCGTATATTGAACGTTATCTTTTGTTGACATGTTTTTTGCCCAGCCCATACTTCTTCATCTGTCAATATCCAAGACGTCTATACTTAATCCAATACATGCATAATATAACAGGCTACTAATATAATTTTGCAAGTTATATTTATTTTAAAGGGTCCTTGCCGTGTTTAAGACGGGTAGCACATGATGTGCACATAATGCGTTTGTAATAAGTTTCCCGGACGGTAATTGACTTTTCAAATTATTTAAATTAAAATGTTCTTGATACTAATATCAATATCTGTCTTTTTACTGACGTTTGCTTTCAATAATTTGTTACTTAATTAATAATATTATTGTGCACAAAAGTCCAAGGACAATGTATATTACACTACTAAATTGATACACCAAATTGTAATAAGTAAATTGTAATTTTAATGAATAAAAAAGGTTCTATTAACCTGGAATTGAGTACGGTGCCATTCGTCTTAATGTCGGTAATATCCCTTTAATATTACGAATATTTTGTATATCAATTGTGGAAAGTAATTAAGTTAAAGGCGTGGCAGAGGTGGGTGCTTATTTGCGTGATCATTTGATTGGCCGTTACAAACGTTTGACAGTGCATACTACATAGATACTAAATAATAAAATGATAGATTATGGAGAAAACGAATACGGTTATTCGTAATACACAGAAGTTATTTGGAGGAACACTTTCTTTTGTTAATAATGACAATACATTTAAATACAAAATTAACAGCTGTTTAATTAAAATACAATCGTTTCAGTTAAATCATTTTTGTGATGTGAATTGTGTATGAGATTCGTGAGTACATGTTGGCTCGACTTTGTTGTAATATCCCTTTGAATCTGTCTTGTGCAGAGATACACATTTGGCCTTGTCAATGTTTTGTCGTTTACATTCCAATAATATATGAGCTGCTCCAATTTTCTGTTCAATACATTGGTATCAGTATTGTACACCGGCATTGGATATGGGCATTATATATAATTTTTACCCATCAACAGCGGATATTAGCACCGTATATTAGCATTGTAACCTGTTTTGCCTCAAACTTCAAAACTATAGACATCGCCAAATGCGTATCCCTGCAAAAAGCCGGAGTTGAAGAGGAATTATGACAAAGTCGATATGACAAGCACTAACAAGGTACAGTCAAAGACGTAATGATATCAGGTGTTCGCGAAAAATGCGCCTATCTTTCCCTACCGGTGGCACCCGTCATATAAGCACAACCAGTTTGAAAACGTTCGTAACATACCACAATAGAGTATTGCATCAGTAATCACCTGTGTCAGTGATGCGGGATATCGCAAAATAGCCTGAGAATGTCTACCACAAAACAGTTAGAAAGTTGTTAGAATATTGTATTGTATTGTGACCATTCCATACATGAATGTTCTAACCATGTTGAAACAACTTCTGAGCCAGAAGGTATTGCGTTGCTTAAACTCGGCATAGCCAATAGCCAATATCCAAAAGTTTTGGGTGCTTACATCCACTGAAGGTTCAAGCACCCCACCATGGGCACGGTCCACCATTAGAGGTCAAGACCCGATGTCAGGGCTGTGCCCATGGTGAGTGGAGGGAAGAAAAGAGAGCTATTGAAATTTGGAATTTAGTTAGTGCAGAATAAGAGTTGGATATATTTAATATGAATTTAATAAAGGGTATAAATTGAGATTTGTCGGCCTAAAAGTGTTAAGTTATTACATTTAGACAATTAGGCTATATTAAAAACTCGGCATAAAGTATCTCAGATGCCCTGATACATAGACCCAGATGCTGGAGCAGATGAGGTGTTACTCGACAGAAATGGGAAATTCACAAGTGTTGTTTCTTTTATGTCCAACTCTGGTGGACAAATCTATGGGAGGTGATCTGATTTCAGTTTCAATGTGTTCAGGTTAATTAGAATTTCTGACAGATTTGTATAGAGAAACAAATCGACTAACAGTGGGGAACAATTAGTGCCCATGGGGATGGCTTGTTTAAATACAGATGAATGGAGACATGCAAGTAGCAAGTCTATACTCCAAGTGCATGTGTCCCTACACCTCTATAGTTTGTAGTAAACAAACCACAACGCAATACCGTTTTTTGGTTGTCTGGTGCATGCGTTAGTTTTTTTTAGCATAATTATATTATTGCACCAGCGACAGATTTGTACAAAGAGTTTTAACGTTTTGTTATACACGTTGAAGTTTAAAAAAAGGTGTGTTTTTGTCTGAATGTTCCCATGAAACATTTCCAAGATATGTACATTTTGTATACATTTGTAAAAAAAAAAAGAGTCTTATATAGCGGTTGTATAAGTATGTCGACTGCACGAAAGAGTCACTTTTGTATGCGGTAATTTCCCACACCCCCACAGAGATCCAGTGCTGTAATGGTGACACTATTGAGTGGTGATAACACTCCATGAGACAGTGATAACATCTTAGTGTTTGATAGATTTATTTTTTTATAATATGGTAATACTATCTCAATCTTAATATCAATACAATAACTGTTGGCTTTGTCCATCTTCCAGTTTCGAAAAGCAATATATGTGATGCAATATGCAGTTGTGTCAAAGCAATACTATGCATGTTTTTCCCAACATATACCTAGGGGCAGAAATAATATAATGGGTTGTTCACTGAATAAAATCAACCGTTTATCTGTATTGCCTTACCCGCCTTCGACCTGTAGCCTTGCCATTAAAGTTTTTTGGCGGACCGTGCCCAGGGTGGGGTGCTTGAACCTTTGGTGCATAAAGGCACTTAAAGTTTATCAGTTCAGTTTCCTGTCTTTCTTAAATATTCTACGATTATAAGTCAGGCTGGCAGATATCAAGCCATTGAACCAACGCCTAAAAAAACTAATACAACCGTTGGACGACAGTTTCAAGTTCATCAATCGACAATAAAAAAAACCTTACGCAGCCAAATACACATTATTTAAAGACACTCATCAACATGTTGGCGCGAAAAGCACGAGCACGTGACTACAATAAAGCGAGTTATACGCAAGTATGGTTATGTTACCAACAGAGAAAACACTGTCCTTGGTTATCCAGATAATTGTACACATTTATTATAATGATTATAGACATCAGCAATTATATTACGTAAACATCGCTTGTTAAACGTCATACAAAAATTTAAGGTGAATCCTTTCTCTGAATGCACAACCGCAGAGCAAACACGTTTGGCGCCAAAATGGGTGAGTGATCCCCTTGAAGAGTTATGCAATGAACTACGTCAAACACAACTAAATCACAGTATTATTCAGCATTTTCACTAATCCAAAAAAAAATATCCCATAAATAGCCCTCAAATTAAAAATAAAATAAATCTAACTCATAAGTAGCAACGTATCTTTTATATGTACTTGTCCACAGGCAGGACAGTACATATCACTGCCTTTGTTAAACCAGTTGTGGACATTGGGTTGGAGTCGGTACTGGGATTAAACATCCCATATGCCACGAATGGGATTCCAACACAATCTTAAGCCGGATTCGTTACCATTCCCTTCCTTTTCGTCATATAATCGTAATTTTCTCACCAAAATGATGACAAGACAGCATGAATGAACTGTGGCGGGGAGAAAAAAGACCATTCACATACATTCTGTGTGACTCTTTCAGCGACAAGTATCCCTCGCACTGTGGGGGTGTGGAGTGGGGTCAAGGGTCGATGCTAATGCTGCAACTGTCATCATCAAATTATCATTGACTGATGTCTGCCTCGGTGCCGCATTATCATCACTCCGCGTGGCGCACTGAACAAAGCCAGAGCTCATCGTTTAGCTGTTTACAAACGTAGATGCCTTTAACATGTTGCAGGGCATCACCAATCAAAGCTTAAATCATTGTTGATCGTCGTGCACATCATCTTTGATGTCTGGCGGTGGCTTTGTGCCCCGATCACCTCTCATTCTAAGAGTTTTATCACAGTACTTTGCCAAATAAATATCCCAAAGTGCAACAAATGACTCATATCCACAAATTACGATCAACAAAACGAAATCGTGTTGGATAAGACTTGGAGCGCCGCATGAGTCAGATGTTAGGTGACATAAAAAGGAAAAGGAAACATTATTTTCCTAATCGACCTCCAGTGGTTAACGCATCGGGATTAAGATTGGTTCGAATCCCATTCGTGGCAGGTGCGATTTTTAATCCCAGTGTATTTTCGGACCAAAGATACAAAGATAACGACGCCACTAGAACACATTGATTATAAATCAGCGATTATTGGATGTCAGACGCATGGTTCTATTGACACATGGTCACCAAAATATACAATGTATGATTGTGATCTTTATAATATACAGAAGTGTACAGCGTCTGGTACACGAAGGATATTATTTCATAATTAACCAAATAGCCGACAGCGGTAGCATACTATTTAAAACTGCAATTAATGGCTCATAATATTGTTTTCGAAACAAATTAGTTATTCATTGTATGAGTATTATATGCCAATATATTTAAATAATTTTAAATCACCGTTTGTTGACCGCGCGACATTGCCCCAAGCACATTATGGGATGTTTGTTCTCTTTATTTTCTGAATGTTACTCCACTTGCTAAATTAACCACAACTGATGAAGCTGAAGCGAATGAAGTTGTAAATGTTAACACCAAAAGCGTCAGATTTCTGTAGCTTGGTGTTACATGCTTATAGCAAATTAAGGTTAAAAAACGACTGTCCTGGACATGCAGTTCAGCTGCCTCAACTACCCGTCCAGGAGTTATTGTTATAGTATGAGAAAGGAAACCCGCTACTCCTATATATACGTGCATCTTCTTACAGACAGGACAGTACATACGACTCAGAACTTTGTGGACACTGGTCGGTGTTAGTGGAAGTACACCTACCCATTGAGCTTTGCGGAGCACTCACTTTGAGGTTGAGCCGGTACTGGAACTAAAAATACAATATATGCCACGATTGGGATTCGAATCCAGTATCTACTAGTCTTACGCCTGAGGCGTTAACCAGTTTAACTATTATATATATTGCAGTATCAATAGGTTCATGTAGACCTTCTGTGTGTATAATTTGTCAGTACACAAAACAATGTATGCTTCCCATATGTCGTTCATTAACGGCCCCTGTCCTGTTGTATCACAATGCATGGGTGAATTTAATACATTGTTGATTAATATAATAACATCTAGGAGCGGACCTAAGAATTAGACCAGGGCGAGGTAGCCGGGGTGTCACACCATGCACTGATTTAAACAAAGTTATCTAAAACAAAACAAAAATATAGATAAATATTTGGTTTTGTTTGAGCAATGCAGGATTTCCACTATAGATTCTGCATGGCTGAAACCTGTAACTTCTGCAGGATAGGGTATACGGTGTACAGCTCCTTCATAAAATAATCAATTTTAAATGGAACTCATTATGTTGTGGGTTAGCATGAGGTTTGTCCAATCGGGAATCGTTTCCATTAAATACAACATGCAGAATTCCTAATAGATAACGGACAGCTCATTTGAAAGTCAGTGAAAGTTTTAGGGTAGAACAAGTCTTGACACATTACCCCCCGCATTCCGTGATATTCACGTCAACAAAGACGAAGGGGGTGGTACCTACTTGAGTTGAAGTTTACCGCCGAGCTATAGCTACATCCCACTTTACAGGTTTTATGTCTATCTCGCTGGATTAGTGCTTTGTGGACGAATAAGCGTGACGAGTTTTTCAGTCCACTATAAATATATTACCGAATGAAAAGCCGTGCTGTGTGTGATCTCCACCCGTGACAGACAGAATACACCATGGCACAATAATATGCTCTTTTATTGCCCGTGGGGCCTCTTCGTTACTCATCTGTTCTTGATAGTAATATTTCTGTAGGCAAACAAATGTATATAAATGTTTAAAACTGACTCCTGAACCAGGCTTGTCTGTGCGTATAATCATTTTTGCTCAAGTTAGTTAGTTATAACTTATTTACCTGCTTATATCCAATTAAGGTTCAAGCACGCCTGGCATGGTCACGCAGTCCAACTGCAATGACTGCCTGTCCAGGACAGAAGTTAGTGTTAGTATGAATAGAGCAAACACGCTACTCCGAATTGATAAATAGCAAGGGATCTTTCATATATTACACACTTTCCCACAGACAGGACTGTACATATCACGGCCTTTGTTGAACCAGTTGTGAACACTTGTCGGGGTAAGTTGAGCCTTGCGGAGCACTCACTCTGGGTTGTAGTCAGTACTGGCATTAAAAATCCTATTTCCCACGAACGGAATTCGAACCCAGTACCTACCAGCCTGTTTTGTGTGTGTTAAAGGCAATCTCACGAGTTTTAAAACGGACGTCAACCGGCGTGCGCAGCCATCAAATGTTATTTGTAACATTTGTTTGGCTAATAAATCTTTTTTTTAAATTTATTAGATTTGTAAAATATGTATTATTATAATAATTTAATGTGTACTGTGTACTGTGTATACTTTTGTCTAGCGGGATATAATCTAGAGATAGAAGGTCTGCCTGTGGCGGGATGGGTCGGGGGATCGATCCTCCAAAGCGCAAAACATTTTATGGGCTATTTTCCGTTCCTGCCACAACTGGTTTATCAAATTCCGTGGTGTGTGCTATCCTGTCTATGGGGGTAGTGCACATAAAAGACCCCTTGCTGTTTTTCGGTAAGAGTATCCCACGAAGCGGCGACAGCGGGTTTCCTCTGAGACCATGTGTCAATATAACCATGCGTCTGACGTCCAATAACCGCT
>JAULBR010082178.1:0-13753 GCA_032355825.1 Melanodrymia aurantiaca
CTGGGTTAAGGAATTTAACCCATGGTTAGTGTTAACCAGTGGTTAAGTTAACCCAGGATTCGAACAACCGGGCCCAGTATTAGATGCACATGTACGGTGGCATAGGTATTAAAACTGGACAAGTACGGTGGCATCCGTCTTAAAACTGGACAAATACGGTGGCATCCGTCTTAAAACTGGACAAGTATGGTGGCATCAGTCTTTTTTCATTTTTGTATGCCGTCAAAGTACAACTGCACCTCAGTTCACATAAAAATAGACGTGTCCGTGATGTAGTGGTTATATGCGTCGGATTTAAAACTGGTAGGTATCGAGTTCGAATCCCATTCCGGGCATGTGGCATTTTTAATCCCTGTACCGGCTCCAACCCTGGGCGAGTATTCCGCAAGGCTCAATGAGTAGGTGTACTGCTAGTTACACCGATCAGTGTCCACAACGGCTTTAACAAAGGCTATGGTATGCACAGTCCTGTCTGTGGGGAAATGCATATAAAGGATCCCTTGCTACTCATCAAGCACAGAAGCATGTAAATAAGCTATAACTACTTCATCTGCGCTTGAAGTCGATCATAAAGTTTGTTTAACAACAACACTGGAAGCAGGTTATTATTCATGAGCGGTTATATCCATGCTTGGTCACAGAGGAAACCCGCTGCCGCCACATAGGCCATTTCGAATATGTGCACTTTGCCATAGACATGATAACACACACACCACGGCCTTTGATAGACCAGTCATGGATCACTGGTTGGGACGGGAAATAACCCCCAACAGGTCCCCTGAGGAGCATCGATTGGTCGAGCCGCAGGCGGACGCTCTACCGCTGAGCTATGCCCCGCTCCTTTGAAGTTAATCAGGGCTGGTTTATTATCATTATTAATATTATTATTATTATAATACATGTATTTATTATTTTTATTATTATTATAAATTAATATCATCAGAATTGGTGTCATCGTTTTTATTATTGTTATTAATCATTATTATGTGAAATTATTTTCAGGTAAGAATAATATTGACCAGTCATATACGAAGATGTTAATAAAACGAGGTAAAATTTAATTTGATGTACGAAGATATTAATAACACGAGGTAAAACTTAATTTGATATAAAAATAAATAAATAGTTTGTGAAGACTACAATTAGTTACATGTTCGCACAATCTATATTCGTAAAGGTATTATATATAGATTGTAAATACTTTTAATGGTTATGATCGTGTGATAAATATTTTTTATGTTTTGATGTGTGTGGTAAATCCTTTTCTATGTTTAAATGGTGTGATAAATACTTTTATACGGTATGGTCGTGTGATAAATACTTCAAAATAGTATTATCGTGTGATACTTTTAAATAGTGTGAGTGTATGGTAGAAGCTACAGAAAATAGAACGTCTGTTTTATACTTTGATCTTTACATAAAAATTCGAAATTATACAGAACTTCAACTTTCCAATAGTACATTTCCCTTTTATGTTAGCAATATCCCATCTTCTCCAGAATAGCTTGTCTACATATCACAATGATTTCTAATAGATGTGTTTCTAGTGGCGTCGTTAAATAAAACAAACTTTATTTTACATATCACAAATTCTGAGATTGGCGTCGTTACATAAAACAAGCTTTACTTTACATATCACAAATTCTGAAATTATACATGTATATCTCAGAATTTGTGATATGTAAAGTAAAGATTATTTTATTTAACGACGCCACTAGAAACACATCAATTATAAATCATTATGATAATGTAGAAAAGGTATTTGGGAAAACTTTCAAATTTCATCACACGTTTTCGTGGTTTTGATGAAAATAAACAAAATGTTTGTTTATGATGGTATAATAACTTCTTTGGCTGTGATTCTGCCATTTCGATTGTCATAATACCCCTTGTTATGTACTAACTTCATCTGATACGTTTTTTTATTATGTTAAGATTTATATGTGGTATGATCGTGTGATAAATACATTTATATACTATGATCGTATGCTGCAGACATGATTTGATCTTGTGATACGTGGACAGCATGATTTGTGATACATACTTACATTTGTTTTTGGTGGATTATGGTAATTTACAGCCAGTTATAGATATAGATATATATTTGATAACAGATGTGTGGTGGAATCATTGTTCTATTTTAAAGTTCCTTAAAGAAACAATTGTTGGGCAAATTTGAAAAATGATACTTGTTTATGTAATAGAACCACCTGTACACTATTGTTTGTAGATTTTACAATAGGTTATTCATAACAGCTCTATACACTGATTTTTATTCATTAACAAAATTAAGTTGATTTAAAAGAAATAAGTTCAGTTGATTTTACTAGGCTATGGCTGGCTGTCCCATTCATATATTTATTCTAGAAATGTTGAAACATTATTTTACGAAAGATACACAATTATTTTTAATGTTTTATAATATTATTATGCATTCCTTGTATGACTTATTCCTGTCTTAAATGAGGATCTGTATCAGAAGCAGTATCTTATTTAAGCGATTCTTTAGTGTTTGCACAACACCGGAGAGACTATCGTAGGTAACTACACTGCAGGGTTAATACTGTTTGCGGACGAGCATGGCTGGGAGGAGCAAAGTAAAGTCCTGTAATGGTATGTATATGCCGAGATGCTGACAGCGCACCAGACAGATGTCCACCTGGAGGAACTGTGCTTGCAACCGTATCTTGTTTACCTGAAGATTGAAGATTTCAGTTGTACAAAGACAATTATGTTTGAAAATTATACAAATTTATGTACCTATTCTGCTTTGTGGTACTGGTAAATGTATGCCTTCATCATCTCGGATGGTTAACCAATGGACTTTTGATGTTTTAATAACACAATTGGAAGAGAACCGCACATTTACTAAGTCTCAATATGATTTGCAATTGTTATATTATCATTTGCTACATACAATTACTCCGTTGTGCACTATATGTCCTGCCTATGGAAAACAAGTTAACACGAAATATTTGATTCTGATAGAAAAAACAAATTCCACCATATTTATATCTTACATTATCATTATGTTTGCAACCCATTAACTGATGATTAAATCAATCGATGTGCGTTAATGAAGTTTTCAAAAGAAATTTGTGTAATATTAAAAAAAAATTTTTTTAAAGTAAAATACATGTTTATTTTAAACGATATTTGTTAATATTTTGCTTTGTTTTAATACCGTTTAATATGGTATAAAAGTTTTAAAATGTCATATACATGTACATATTGTCCTTTCGTAATATGGGCTGTTCATTTTCAGGTATTAAACTCCACGAGAAGTTAACTAATGCATCAATATGTTATTTTCTCATTCGCAGGGAAATGTCAACCAGAGAAGTGTAAGTTACCCAACTGTCGGTGTGTCGGATCGGACATTCCAGGGGGATTGCCTGTCACTCAGATACCTATGATGGTAATGCTCACGTTCGACGATAGTGTCAATGTCGGAAATTTCGACTACTTTAGTAAACTGTTTGACGGAAAATTCCGCAATCC
Source organism: Melanodrymia aurantiaca (assembly GCA_032355825.1). NCBI lineage: Eukaryota > Metazoa > Mollusca > Gastropoda > Neomphalida > Peltospiridae > Melanodrymia > Melanodrymia aurantiaca. Next base: position 3,502 of record JAULBR010082178.1, read on the forward strand.
CAATGGATGTGGTATTAAAGGTACCTTCTTCGTATCGGGAGATGCCACGCAGTACCACCTCGTAGAGGAGTTACACAAGATGGGCCAGGAAATTTCTTCACACAGTCTGTCCCACAGATCTCCAACTACATGGTGGGCCAATGCTGGTTATGATGGCTATGTGAACGAGATTGAGGGAATGAGGAAAAGACTGGCACGTCAGAGCAAGATACCACACGATGAAATTAAGGGTATGCGAGTCCCATTTCTACAAGTTGGTGGTGACGATCAGTATCAGATGTTGCAAGACTACAACTTTCTTTACGATTCATCCATGGTCACAGGACACCTGTACAAAAATGACAAACCGCCTGTGTGGCCATTTACCCTAGACTGGGCTCCTGATTCCAAGACGTGTTCACTTGCTCCCTGTCCACAGAAATCGTATCCTGGTTTGTGGGAAATACCTTTGATAAGATGGTACGGTTCCAACAAAATGGCTTGTGCTATGCCCGACGGCTGTGTGATTGGATTAGGAAGAAAAGGTACTTTGGATTATCTCAATGACAACTTCAACCGTCATTACAGCACCAACAGATCACCTCTTGGGATCTTTTTGCACGCATCATGGTTCAGGAGAAAATCCGGTAATTTTGAAGGCATGATGGACTTTTTACAAGAGTTATCTCGTATGGACGACGTGTGGGTTATTTCATCTTCCCAGGTTCTTGATTGGATCCAAAATCCAGTTCCCATATCTCAAGTGAAGAATATTGATTCATGGAAATGTAAACAAGAAGTGTAGAAATGTATATTTCAACAACATATATTTATTAAGCATGTCTTGAAAATTAGTCCTACTACAGCTAGTATATAACCAAGAGTTAACTAGCAGGTCAAACAATCACCCTATGTTGTTTTAGATATTCAGTGTGATTGAATGGTTTATTTCAGATGCTCAAGTTATTTACATTAGTAATTAATATTGTACAAAGTGCAGCATATGTACGTTGAGACATCAGGTAGACATAGCCAGATCTCGAAGGTAGTTTAAACGCCTTTATTGCCATTTATGGAATTGTCTACCAGGCCAAGCAAAGACGATAACAGCAGGTAATCAAAGAAACATTACACATTGGTTTATCTGTGAATTGTCTACATAGCCAGACTACGATAAGTAAGCACAAGACAAGACTATGCCAGCTAATCAGAGAAACATGACACATTGATTTATCAATGTATTGTCTAAATTGGCCCGATTGTGCAATAAGTGAGCTCATTCCAAGCCGATCATACCAGGTAACCAGAGGCACACAGGTTTGTTATTCAATTGTCTCATTAGCCTGGCTGTGCGATAAGACTTGGTGATCACAAGCCATCCGATAATGCCAGGTAACCATATACACAATGACACATATGTTTATTATTGAATTGTCTACATAGCGTGGTATGTCTGTGCTATACGCCATCCGATTATACTAGGTAAACTGAGAAACAGTGACACATTGGTTTACGATTGAATTGTCCACATAGCCTAGCTGTGCGAGAAGACTTGATGAGCACAAGCCATCCGATAATACCAGGTAACGAGAGAAACCATGACACATTGAATTGTATATATATATATATATATATATATATCCTTGCTGGGTTGTAAGTCGTCCGATAATACCAGGTAACCAGAGGAACAATGACAGGTTTATTATTGAATTGTATACATAGTTTTGCTGGGTTATAAATCATCCGATAATACTAGGTAACCAGAGAAATAGTGACACATTGTCTACATAGCCTGGAGGTGTAATAAGTGAGCACAAGCCAAGCCAATAATACCAAGTAGATAGAGAATCAAAAGATACAAAAATCAACGTGGAATGCGAAAATGTACGTGGAATGTAAATAAAAATATCCGATTAAGTGTTGTCTGCGGCTCAGCCGTTTACAAACTTGCGACCGTTAATTAGAATGGCCATTGTAATAAGCTTGTATTGTAAGCGCTGTATAATACGCGTTCGTTGCACTTAAACACATCATTCATTTTGTATATACTTATCATGATCAGCTGAGTACTATTTCAATTAATGGTATTGCAACAAAGATAGAAACTGCAAGACATAGCGGGTAGCAAAGATTCAATGCTTTATGCATATCTTAAAATCACTTATTCGAGTTTAAGAGGGTTCCCAACGGCCGTGTATGGTATGATCCTCTTTCGCGAACACATGTTATCACTGTTTAAGCAGTAGTTTATATGCTATTGTTGACGCTCTGGTACGTGCAATTGGGGCATTCCAATTAAACTCAATAAATAAGCATGGACTATAGCTATTTCCAGATTCCTCTTTATTGAGACATCATAAATGATGGAGATCTGCAACACACAGTCAGTGGTTAAATTAACTAACTGAAAACATAATATAAACTACTAGTAAACTATAATACATCAGTGTATGGCACTCTTAGTCTCTACTGTCAGTGCACATAGTTCTCTATCTCCCCCCAAGTCATTGGTAGGTCTCCCAAGAGTTATAGCAAGGACTGAATCAGGTTGATTCCATACACAAGTCGTTTCTTACAACGTAGTTGAAATACTAATAAAATCTAACATAACAGACTAACTACTGCATTCGGATTAGATAGTTCACAATCGGAATGTTTTAGTACATAACAGCCGCTGGAACATTATAATGAATATCGTAATATGATGGGGCCATCATCGGTAGACTGCCTCCAGCCCGGGGATTATTCTGCCCCAATCTGAATGTGTTCAACATAGTCATTTAGCCACAGAGGTTTAGTCTTACTCCGTGAGGAGCGTCTTGGCGTTACTCCCTCTGTAGGGGGTGGAATTGGTTGTGCCGGCTGTTGGTTGTCTACGTATACAGTGGGTGTATCTGGTGCAGAGGGTGTTGACACCGCGCGTGGGGCCGGTGACTGTGATGGTTGCATATTAACATCGCTGTTACGTGGCATCGGGAAATCCTGAGGGCCATCAGGAGCTGCTGTACTATTTTGTACTGATGGCGATGACACGTTGACCACAGGTTTGATAGAAGTACACTTGACTGCTGGTGTGTCTGGTAGAGCAGGTGATGCATAGCGATCAGCCATGGGTGTCGTCATGTTGACTTGTCTTGTCTGAAGGAGCAAGTCACCACCAATTACGAGTTTGGTTTTGGGTGGATGCACGGGAGTATATTTGCGAAGGAATTTCCTGTTGCGTAGAGTCACTCTGCCGGATCCGTCAACGCGTGTTACATACTGGTCGAATTGGCGTACCTCAACGACGCGTCCAGTTTTATCCCATTTCAGTGGGTGGGGCCCAGTTTGGTTTTGGATTCGGACTAGGTCCCCAACAACAAGGGGTGGTAGTTGTTTGGTGTGCTCAGAGAGTCGCTCAGCAGCTTTCATGTGGCGGTTCCTTAGAGCCTCTTCCCTCAAGAATAGAGTATCACGCCATGTGTCGTGTGGTCTATAGCGACCAGGTAGGATAGGTATGAAGTCCTTTATTGGTCTGCCAAAAACACATAACGCAGGTGACACCTTGGTGTCTTTATCCGGAGTGTTCCTGTATTGTAGCATAGCGCGCTGAAATGCATCGGTGTCGAGGCAGCCATTCGCTCCGGTGTTGTCGGTGATTAATCGCTTAACAGTCTTGACACCGACTTCCGCCCGACAGTTGCTATGAGGGAAGGCGACAGATGAGAGGCGGTGATGCACGCCCCAGGTTCTTAGGAACGCCCTGGTGGTTGACGCAGTGAACTCGGGCCCACCATCAGATGACAACTCGTCAGGTATGCCATATGTAACAAATGTGCGGCGTAGGCAATCTATCAGACCAGGTGCACCACCAGAGGTTCTCTCGACTATGGGCCAGTTGGAATATCTGTCAACAATTACCAAGTAGTTGACGCCTTGGTAGTGGAAGAAGTCAGCACACACGCATTGGAATGGGTACTCTGGGGACACAAGTGGTGTAGGTGCTGCACTAGGCTGAGATGGGGCCATGCGGTTGCAGTGATTGCAATTGTTTCTGAGGGCTGTGATAGCCGGAGTGATCCCAGGCCAGAAGATGGATGCCTCAGCTCTTGACATCATGGATGACACCCCTTGATGTGCAGAATGGAGTGCAGTCAGCACGTCTTGTCGTAGTGCTGTGGGAATCACGATGCGATCCTTGTATACGATAACCCCATCGACTGTGTAGAGGTGCTCACGGAATTGATGGTATTCACGCAATGGTACCGGTAGCTCATGACGAAATTCTGGCATTCCTGACTCAATTATATCCAGCAGTTGTACCATGTTCACATCACTGTTGGTGGCTATTCGAACTTTGTCCCAAGTAACAGATTGTAGTGAGGCGACAGATGACATTGCAGAAAGCAGGATTGAGTCCTCTACACCGTCTTTTCTCTCATCACTGCATCGTATTGATGCAAGTATGGTGTGGCTGAAGTCAGAGAATACTGTCGGGGTAAGGGATTCGTCGCCGTTTGAGGCAGATGCAACATCATCCACCAACAGCATTTTTTCGGGGTGGTGGTCGCCAGTTGGGTAGCGGGAGACGGTGTCGGCAGCACGGTGCTTTGCGCCGGGAATATGAATCATCTTGAACCTGTAGCGCAGAGTTTTCTCTTTTAGATTTCTTAACCGGGCATTGGAGATATCCTCGAGTGATCTGTCACCAAACACTTTGAGTAGTGGCTTGTGGTCTACTGCAATTGTGAGATCATCACAGCCAAGGACAAAGTACCTGGCCTTGTCAAGTGCGTCAGCTACCGCCAGTGCTTCGCCTTCTACTGGGGCATAGCGAGATTCGGCTGAGTGGGTGAAGCGGCTTCCAACCAGAGTGATTTTCCAACCATCGTGGCAACAGAAAGGCACGGTCTTGGGGCATTGACAATGTTTTTGGAGTAGCCAGAATCCAATGCCGTTCTTTGACCAGTCTGTGGCAAGGCATGTCGGCTTGGACTTGTCGAAGATGCGTACGCCCTCCTCAATCTCACCAACGATGACTGCCTTGGATTCTTGGAATACGCTTTCAAGCTGATCATCCCATCGAAAAGGTGTCCCGGGTTTCAGAAGTTGACGGAATGGCTGCATCCTGTCTGCCATGCTAAAGGCATAAGACACTTGGTTCACCAAACCAAACCATGATCGCATGTCCGTAATGTTCTTTGGTGTAGGAAAGTCTGAGATAGCTTGTAGGTATTTCTCACAGGGTCGAACACTGTCAAGTGTTATCTCGAATCCTGCAAATTCGACTGTGTTTTGAGCGAAGACAAACTTTTCGGGGTTAAGGGTCACCCCGTTTCTGCCACAGATATCTAGCCAACGACATGCCTGAAAGAAGCTTTCCTCAATATTATCGGACCACAGGAGAGTATCATCGACACACTTTGTCTTGTTTGGTACATCAGACACAATCTCGTCGAACCGCCTTGTGTAACCATCTCCAGAGGCAATGTATCCCTGGGGGGCGGTGCGATACCTGTATCTGCCCCATGGGGTAATGAATGTTGTTAGATGTTTGTCCACTTCACGAATAGGCACGCTATGATAGCCATTCCATGCGTCGAACACGGTCTTCTTTTTGTCATGGGGTACAGATCTGGCTTGATGGAATGGGGATGGAGTGTGATGTGTTTCTCTGATCGCGTGCGCATTGAGAGGTTGGAAATCCACAGTGCGGCGTGGTTTCCCATTCTTCTTAGGACATATCACCATTCTATGGCACCACGTCACTGGTTCACCGACTGGTACTGGTTCGATCACACCTAATCTGACATCCTGATCCAGGCTATCCTTTACATCATCTTGCCAGTGCAGGGGTACTGGTATAGGTGTGTGACGAGCCACTGGTGTAGCATCGGGGTCGACCATGAGCTTCATGGGAGGGCCTTCCATAAGTGGGAGTGGTTGGTGCTCACACGTGTTGAATGTGCTTGATTTGTAATGATCAAGAAGGTACCTTTCCAGTTTAGCGCGATGTTCCTCAGTTGCAGGGTAGGGCAGCGTGGTGGGAATAGGAGGTGGCAGTTTGCGTCTAGGACAATTGCATCCGACATTAAGACGTCCCTCGGTGGCTGCAGTTGACACGTTATCTCCAGTGGCGTCGGTAGCGTCATTACTGGTTTCTGTGATTTCACCGATTGTAGGGAAGTTCTTTGTGATCATGCCAAGTGCAATGCAAGCCTCTCTGCTGATGAAGAATTTGTCGGAGTTGTCTGTGACATACACAACTTGACGGGTCTCGACTACGTTATCCTCAAGATCTTTTCCGGATAACCGCAGTATGACTGCACCAAGAATGGCTATGCCCTTGTTATTTGCGGCGTGCATCTTCATGGTAACAGGGATGAGGTTATGTGTCCTGAGGCCCAGTCGATGAATGACTTTCATGCTGGCGAGGCAGCTCTGGCATCCGGTGTCGGCCATGGCAGTGAGGACTGCAGTCTTAGGTGTAGGCGTGTGGGTTGATCCGAGGCCAAGGCTTTTATAGTCCTCGCGATGAACTTTCACGGTGAGTTTAATGAACGGTTGAGATCTAGAGACCTGCTTGATCCATGTGTCAGACAGCTGATTGTAGAGGTGATGGTCAAGGGCAATCGCTCCCGTTTTACGGTGCCAGCTGTGGGTTGTTACCGTGCATAAGGAATCGAATACCGCCCCTTCATGTTCAGCAGATGAATGAGGTTTCCCGTATTTGAGTTTGCTTTTGCTGCGACATACTGTTTCAAAGTGGTTTTCACGATTACAGTGCTTGCAAGTGTGACCATACGCTGGGCATTCCTTTTTCCTGGCGTAGGGAGTTGAATTTTTACCATGACCCTTTTTGCCACAGTAAGAGCATGACTCCGGCATGCCAGTCTTTTTACGTTCATTGTTATCTGCGTTTTTGCTGCGTCGGTATGAACTGCTGGCTGCTTCAGCTCCTTGAGAGTCGAGGAGTCGTGAAGCTGAGCGCTTGCCAGCTTCTTTAGCTTCCACAAGTTGAAATACCTGTTCCAGAGTCATGTCCTGGTTCTTGTCACCAAGGAGGTCTAGCTGAATCTCAGGGTCTTCTAGGCCACGAGTGAGCACATCTCGTAAGATGGCTTCGGTGTAGTTCACCTCTCCATTGCAGTGAGGACAGTCGATAACAAACTTGCATACACCGGCTTGTCCACGGAGCCTTGCACCAAATGAGCGGATTGTTTCGTCGCGGTCCTGGTGCATATTATGTAGTGCTACGCGTGCCACCATTGTGTTTTCTTCTCGGACAGCGAGAACTCTCATGGCCTTTAGGACTATCTCTTCAGACTTGTCAGTCAGCGAACCGCCTGCAGTACGAGTCAGGTCCTTACGTAATGTCTCGTCACAGCACTCTAGAAGTTGTACGACGAGGTCTTTCCCGGTGACCTTGGTTGCCGCGACATAGTCTTTCCATCTAGAAACGAAGTATGACCAGTCTTCGCTTGACCCGGCTAAAGACACAGTGGGGCGCTTGACCTTTTCGACCCGAGCAGCAGCAGCATTGGAGGAGGCTGAAGTGTGGACTGTTGCGTGCATTGTTAGCAGTGCAGCAACGATGACAGCATCAACATCAGGAGTTTCATACTCGCAGTCCGCGATGGGGCACTGGACCACAGGCATTGTGTCGTTCGTGTGATGTTCTTGGGCTCAGATTCTTTACATCTCCATCATAAATAAGCATGGACTAGCTATTTCCAGATTCCTCTTTATTGAGACATCATAAATGATGGAGATCTGCAACACACAATCAGTGGTTAAATTAACTAACTGAAAACATAATATAAACTACTAGTAAACTATAATATATCAGTGTATGGTACTCTTAGTCTCTACTGTCAGTGCACATAGTTCTCTAACTTCGGGAGGTTTAACTTTATTTATTCCGCTGTAACTCGCTGTCCATCCTAGTCCTTTGTCAGTCACTCTGCTAGATAGGCAAAGTCAATTTCATTCAGTTGTCATTAAATAAAGCATTCCTTTGCAACAGATAATAATTAAAATCAAATAATGATAAAAATGAAAAATGGCTTCAAAATTCATAGAAAAAGTTTGTTTTGACGAAAGTTGTCTGATGTCACAAGCATATTCAGTCACCAGAAAGTGCAGTCTGCTTGAATGCCTGTTTACATCATGCAGACTAAAAAGCATTGTATGCTTTTTAAAAATCAGGCCAAAGTGACTGATACAGATTAGCACTGTTAGAAAGTGTTTTAAAAGTACCGGGTATTAAAGATTGCTTGATGAAATTTATATGTTCAATTGCTAAGACTTACACATCCTTTTTTTCAGAATAATGCAAAATGGTGTCGATATTGTCACAAGCTGTACATTGTATAACGCTCTTCAATTTAACTTCCAATACAGGTACCGGTATTGTTTTGTTAGAAATTAATTGATTGCAATACAATTGTCTTTGTCTAGTACTAAAAGTAGACGTCCATGTTAAAACATTGCAGGCGAGTAAAGAAAATTCAGTTATCCAAATGCTTGTGCGAAAAATCGCTCAATATTAATTACTAGTAGTTGAATGATTTGTCCTCTTGAAAATTATTATTACATATTTTGTTTAACAACACCCCAGCACGAAAAAAATACATCGGTTATTGGGTGTCCATATATGGTGTTAACGAACAAAAATCAGTGTATAGAGTTGATATGGTAAAGTCTACAAGTAATAGTATACATGGCTATGTTGTAGTACATAAAAATATATCACAGATTTTAGTTTTAAAACTTGACCAAAAAAAAATTTCTCTAAGAAATTTAAAACCAGTTGTGGGCTCTTGAATATAGTCTTGATAATATTGGAAGAATAATTATGAAACCGACACATTATTTATCATTAAGATTCACTGCTGGCATGTATTGAACATCTTTAATAAGTCTGTACAGACTAAATACATGTAGTACAGTAAGTATGCTGCCTTGCCCATTGAAGCTTTAAAAAACAAATTCTCTCACTATCCAAATCAGCAATAAAATGTGTAACAGCTCGAATATACCAATATTAAAATAATATATAATAATATACTACATATTCTGTTCAAGTTATAATTAATCTCACCTTGATATCTGTTTTGTTGATGATGATTACACATTGTTTCAGATGTCCACAACAACACTGCCATCAAATTCCCACACCAACATTGCATCGAAACAGAACATTGTGTAGACAACAAAACTTGCTTTCTAGACTTCACCAAAGACAAATCTTGTGATCTGTGTACAGATTTTCCAGTGGATCCAGGTACATTTTAGACATCTTGTGATCTATTTATGGAGTGGGACGTATTCTAGAGGTAAAGTGTCTGTCTGTGGTCATCTTCGCCAGCCAAGGGACTTTCCATCTATTAATAGACTCCATTTACCCTTGGCACAGTTACATCACATTTCCAGTTTTGATAATAGCGCCCTCTTGAAAATAAATTTGAAATAACGTTTACGCCACAGAGCATGGTTTTCAAGAGATACACATTGATGTCTGAAACAAACAAGACTTTTTAATTGTGTGTTCTGTTGTCTTTCTCACAAAACGTCATTTTATGGGGCCCCGCAATTTTTACTTATATTAAGCGAGAAGCTACGCGATTTGAGCATGCAAATCTGCATACACCCAATCAAAATAGACCACTTCCGCTATTGGAATATCGTCTAACTGTGCCAAGGTGTAAACCTTCAGGTCTATTAATAGGCAGAATGGTACACCTTGGCTAGCGAAGATGGTCTGTAGTGGGATGAGTAGGGTACATATAATCATATGTGCTCAGCCTCTGGGTTTACTTCAATAATGCTTGGATGAGATGACCATTTCAGTTCCTTGGGGAGGATTCTCTGAAGGGTGTTAGTTTTGAAGAAAAGTTTAAGTGACACTTCAATAGTCAAAACTTAATTTTGTGTAGAAAAGTGTACCTAAGGCCAAGCGTGTTTGGATCTGTGTTTCGGGTCACACGCATGCATGTCTATGTTGCCTTCATCATCTGCATATGAAACTCAATAGTTTAAGTTACTGTAAAATGGATAATATTGGCGGCAGTAAATTTTTACAATTTTGAAAAAATGAACTTGTGATATGTAATTTCCATGTTGCAAAAGCACCAATGTTGTATTGTTAATCGGTATCATTGAAAAAACAAACTCGTGATATGTAATTTCCATGTTGCAAAAGCACCAATGTTATATCAGGGTATGCACTTGGGATTTTTTTTGACCGGCCAACCGGGCCAGTCACAGCAACACTTTGACTGGCCCGTACAAC
>JAULBR010082189.1:0-13752 GCA_032355825.1 Melanodrymia aurantiaca
GTTCATTCCATTAGAATTGCAATTTGTTCAAAAACTACCAAAACAAAAGATAACATAATTTAATAATATTTGTCAGTATGTAAATCGAGGACATTATCCTCTCGATAATTTCTACTTGATGGAATCCATGTAATATTATATATGATCAAAATGAGATCTATACAATAATACATGTAGTACATTGAGATTTAGATGAATTATCTATAATGACAATTTTGGTTTCATTTTAATGTCATTAGTTTTTTTTGTATATAATTGACATATGAATTCTAATATGGGGCATTTGCTTTTGTGTGCTTTGTTTTTTGTTCCATATTTATTGGTAAACATGACTTGGCGGGATATTACCATTTAATATTCTTTTTTGTTACCTTAAAAGTTTTATTGGGTTTTTTTTTCTTCTTATTTTTTTGTTGTCAAAATTGATTCTATCTATCATACATGTACATGCGTAAATAATATTTAAATTATGGTATTTAAATTATAATTATCAATTGAAAAAATAGCTATTTCGGCTTAAATAATCTGACATACTTGCAAAAGAAATTATAATATTTTCACATTCACAAATTATTACAGACTTTTGATGATTAAAAAAAAATCTTTATATAATTTTGTAGTCATTAATAATAATAAAGATGTGTGTAATCAAATGTCATAATTTGCAATTGTGTTATACTAACAAATTGGAATCAATACAACTTACATGTACACGTACATATGTGGATTTGTATTAACACTAAACTGCTAAGATTAATCTGGTGGATGTGTATTTACTTCTTTAATGTTAAAATTTTCACTTCTCAAAGGTGTATTTAATTAAGTAAATTAGTTTAGTACATGTATTTAGCAACATGAAAACAAATTTATATAAAGCTATGGGTTTCTGATGATTCAAATGGTTGTACATGTAGTAGCTCAAACTGTAATGTTTTCTCCAAAGAATAGTTTCTTTTCTTGCTAAATTACTTTCACTTCCAATGTGTAGATTTAACCATAAAAATTATCAATTTATAATAATCATATATCAAATTTATACACTGATTTTTATTAATTTTTTATATCATTGTACATACCATATTTTGACACCCAATAGCCGACATCTTTTTCGTGCTGGCATTTCAATAAACAAATCAATTTATTTATTCCAATGTTCAGGGAGAATTCTCAGCAAACTTGAGCCTTACAATCACTTAGGCCAGTGAAAAATTGTTTCATCTAGTCAGACATGTTTGCTATTCTGTACAGAATGTCGTTTAATGGTGCTGTATGACTGTTTGCAATGAAAGGAATATTCCTTCCCTTGAATTTCCAATTGATTTTTTGTTTTTGCATTAATTACTTGATTTAAGGGAATCTCAGAAACTTCGACCATATTTTATCGAGACTCCCAAGTCATGATTGTACCTTTGTGAGAGTTTAATGTAGAAAATAATCTTTTTGTTTGAGATCACATGGTGGATATTTCTACATGATGTGATCATTTATTCTGAAAAGGTCTCTATTTATGGAGAGTTTGGGAGAGAGGGGACAGTTTGTTTGAGCCACTCTACCACCCATAAAACAATAGTATTATAACACCAGATTTGGCCCACTCTTTATCAACCCATCCGGATATAGGTAATTTTCTAATTCCTTTTAAGTATACATGACCTAAATGTACATAGCCTCATTTGTTTCAGCCGTCACTCCCTTTCTCCCAATTGTGTTTCACCAACTGAAAGTCTGTCACCAAGGTAATGTCTGACATTACTGTACATCAATTTCTTCTGAAGGCTGTGGTTCTGGCTTTTGTAACTTTCTGCTTCAACTAGGGTCATAAAGATGTTTTAATCAAAGTCAAGCTAACATTTTTCACTGCCTTGTTTCTAAATTGTGTGTATACATCCACCCTATAGACTCGGAGTTGTGGCTTTAATACTTCTGAAATGGAAAGGCTTATTATAAATTATTGCAGATGTATTTTATAAAATATTTTTGCTTGTTGGTGCATCTAATATTGTGCTATTTCGCACTTTCCTTCTATTTTATTTAATCTACTTGCTTTAATACACATGTATATACCATTCTAATGAACCTAGTATATGTAAAACTTAACTATATATTTTTTCTTGCATATCTGTCATGTATGTTGCCTTTAAATAATACATGATCACCCTTCAGTAATATAACACGCTAATTATTAAAACTGTTTCTTATACTCAAATGTTGCCCTTACTAACATTTTTATATCGCCATATTTCAAACAATTGTACCTTAAGGTCATGTGCTACAGTACATGTACATGTATCAAGTTGTTAAGAAAACAACCAGAGCAGCAGGTCTTCTAATCAGATGTTGTTTGTCCTTATATTCTGGATATGGTCCTATAATTAAATAAGTTTGGATCATTTTAGAAAATCATATCCCATTTGGACATTCTTATAATTAAGTAACTACTGGTAATGAGTGTATTTATGTTATTAACTCCTTCCATGCCAAGATCGGATGTCTCCTATCTACCAGCCAACATTTTTCACTGCCAAGATCTGAGATCTACAGTAACTGTAGTATATAACCGATAATAGTCGAACAACACCGAAAATAGATCCAGATTAGGTCTACCAACATAAATTTTGGAAATATGTGGGAATCGCCTGTGACTAAGCATGACGGAACACCTGTGGAAAGATTGTATGTTTGTTGTCAAACAAGTTGCTGAATAATGTTGATAGAACAAATAATTTTGACTATTCTTACTTGATAATGTTTGTAATATACATAGTAAAGATAGTAGAAGTGTAAATGTGCATGTCTATAATGTTACTGATAAACATAACAATGTTAAATGACCAATGCATTGTGGTGGGCATGGCACTGTGTGTCAAAATAGTTAATATTAGTCTAACTAAAGAACAATATCAAAGAACAATGAAAATAGAAGTTTATGTTACTGAAGTGTGTTTATTACTTATATCCAAAAAGTCAAGAAGGCTCCAAAAGTTGGGTAATCTTATGACACTATTGAAAAAATTATGGGCAGTGAAATATTTAAATATGTAGCATACTTTAGTTACTGAATTTATTGAATTTTTAATTCTCTTATAATTAGGCTTATTTACACATTATATAATACATCTCAAATCATTTAAATATGTAATATAAATACTAGTAAATTGCTTTTCTTCTCTGATTGTGTCAGTCGTGTTGTTTTACACATTTTTTCATTGATATTTGTAGGGAGAGGTCTTAATATACATGTAGGTCTTATAGCATGCTGACTAATCCCACCGCCTATTATACATGTATACTAGTAGCCAGAATAAATATTTTAATCAAATATTTTGGAACTATGGCAACAATTATATCTCTGTTGGATTACAGTCTATTTAAATTGTGCTTAATTAGAAATGTGACAAATTTATTAAGAAAATTATTACAGACAGACCATTGCAGCTATTATGTATTTTGCCAACTAGTCAGTTTGATAATTATTTATTAAAAAGATTTATTTAAAATGTGTTTTCAAGTCTATTATGTGTTATCTTTACAGCAGTGATTCCATCCTATCAAGTGTAAGTCCAGTTACACTGTCTCCAGACATCAATGACCCAGAGCATGGAAATAGTACATCGCGTGATGGAGGATTCTACCTCCTACGTAAAGATTCAGAACGTCGCGACACTCTTGTACATATTTTGCTTCAAGATCAACATTTAGTAAGTAGCGTTTCCTTTCAACAATAGCTTAATATTTGCATGCTCAATCTACAACAAGCATGCACGTAACAGGGTGACGGTTGATCAGTACTATCAGTTTTCAGTTGATCAGGAGCCAAGGAGTCCTGTGTTGGTATCGTTGTGCACTATAAGCATGATGCAAATATATTCCAGGATAAGTATTAAAAAAGAAATTTTACCAAAATGTTTTTTGATGTTTTTACTGTACAATATGTAATATAGTGTAATGACAAATAATATCAATATAAGTTAATATTATTGTCTAGTAATATTTCAGTTATTACATGACCCACTAATCATCTTTTTCATTGGTCATATTTAAAAGTCATAATGTTTGCTATATTTTCAGATATGTCAGTGCTGGCTAGACCTACTTCATAGAGATGCCACCATATCACATCCTAAATTGACAACTGTGAGTTAAAGTCTTACTATTTTCAATAACTTTTGTGTTGTGGTCCACAAACAGTGATGGATCTTATAACCATGGCACGAGCTGGATCTAGGTCAGTGGTTAGAGCATCCACCCAAATTGTGTTAGGTCAAAGGATCGATCATCCTCAGTAAACTAATGATACTTTTGGCTTTTTACCATTCCACGACTGGTACATCAAAATCTATGCTGTCTGTGAAAAAGTGAATGTAAAAGATCTTTTCCTTATAATAGAAAACTAGGACTTCTGAGACCATGCATTAAAATCGGTGCATTTGATAGCCAATGTATTATATATTTATTAGAAGTTCTAAAAGTTTTTGAATGAGATCTTCAAAATTGAAACAAATTATTTTCTTTAACGGACAATATCTTTAATTCAGTTAAGTGTAAAACAATCTGCTTTATTCTGTCCAAACTGAAACAATTTATCAAACTATGCAAACCATAAACAATGTTTCTTTATTTTACAGCAACATCTGCATTGTCTACTCCTTGGATTGCGGGGATACATCTTGGATCCCAATAGTTGTGCCATACATGATGCTTTAGGTAAGTTAGATCCTTGGATTGCGGAGATACATCTTGGATCCCAATAGTTGTGCTATACATGATGCTTTAGGTAAGTTAGATCTTTGGATTGCGGGGATGCATCTTGGATCCCAATAGTTGTGCTATACATGATGCTTTAGGTAAGTTAGATCTTTGGATTGTGGGATATATCTTAATCAATAATCATTAGGCATGTCATGATCTATGTTTGTTACATCCTTGAATTGTTTGGATAAATCCTGGATCCTAGTTGTTAATGCCTTAAATAAGTTTAATTGCGAGGATACATCATGGATGTCAATACAACGCCCTAGGTAAGTATGTAATGTAACATTGATATTATTACTTTAAGAGATAGACGGATTTTATACAATATTTTGAATATACTTCATTGCAGATCAGCTACGTGAGGGTGTGCAGTTTGATGTGACTGCTTTGATGGAGATACAGCTGGCTCTGTATGTCTTTCAGGAAGCGGTAACTTTATTTTCATACTCATATAACAGCTAGTTTGATGTAAACATATTACTCTATCAAGAACAAAGTCATTTTAAAGTTTAAAAAACATATGTGCCAAATTGAAGTGAAATCACACTTAAATATATAATACCACATTCCTCTGCAAAGATTTGAATCAATAGATATTTTCTTGCAAGGCAAATGATATAACTGAGCAACATTATGATGAGGCTGATGTTTCCACTATCGCTCACATATAACATATACATGTTAAACATACAGAAGACATTAAAAGTTAGTGGTCCTTTGTTCAGTTTTCTCTCATATTTGTGAGGTCATGTTTTCTTTCCTTAAATTTTCCAATGTAGCAGCTTTTGAGGTTGGCATCAATTGCAAACAAAAGAATCAGTTAAGCAAATATAATTTTGTCTTCTTTTTACAGGTTAGTACCTGCTTAAAAAACCACAACATACAACCACACTGGATGTTTGCACTAGATAACCTGATCCGTTCTGCTGTGCAGGCAACCATCACCATCATCTCCCCAGGTAACGAACACTAACAGGATTTAACATTTAGGCACAGAGTGAACATTTTTATCATCCATTAGATGCTTATGCAGGAGGCATTGCTTATATTATAATTTGTGATAACCTACGATAACTTCAGGAGATATCACTTCCTATAATTTTGATTGGTCTATAGGTGGTTTTTCAACCTAGTCACCAAGAAACCTGACGGTTCTAAACATGATGTCATAACGTTGTCGTGGCTGCATGGCCTCATGCCTTTAAACCAAAAATTGCAAGTGTACATTTACATTTACATTTTGTTAATAATCATCATATTTAGACAGGACAATAATGAATGATTAAAAGGATACCCCAACTCAGTTCATAATTTAATTGTTGTAGAGTTGGGAGCAAATCTTGCTGGAGACCATGGTGATGATGAAGTGGTTACGTCTGGAGTGTCGTCAGCTAATTCTGTGAAACCTGCGGTCACGTACAGAAAGACTGTTACCAAGGAGCTACAGCAGGAGCTCGATCATGTAGAGGAAGAGAATCTTAAGTGATTGTTTTTATACTTTTATTCTCATTATTAATTTATCTACAGTAACTGATTTTTAGAATCATAGATGAGAAAATATTTATGTGTGTACTGCACTGATACGCATTGCGCTTGACAGTCCAAGACCATGACCGTTCAGATAGGATTATTTTATTGCAATTTATATCAGAAATAAATTATATATGGCAATTTATAGAATAAATATCTTAAAAATAAACAAAGAGTATAGTTTTCTATTATTCTGGAAATCTTCAAATTAATTTGTTTTTGAAAATGAGTGATTGCTGCTTTATATGAAGTTATGCAAATTATTACAAAATATTACATTTAAATCAATTCTTGTGACTGAACTATTTTCTTCGTTTACATTTATTGTCATAACATTCAGTACGGTACCTTGTTTTCACTGCAGGTTACTAAGAGAGCTGCTGGAGGTGCAGAAATCCTACCAAGCTGTTTTAAGCCAGTCGATTGATGAACGTAAACTGCAGATTAGTCATCTGAGGTGTGTGTCACATCAAGCAGCTTAACTCATACCATGTATCATGTGGATCATTAGGGACATTGCATTTATAATTATCAATATGTTTCCCAATCCACACAAAGTTTAGATTGGATTTGACCCCCTCCATCCCCTTCTAATTCTAACATAAATGTTTCTCAGACATTATTGATGCTAGATCAACTAAATGTATTTCATAGTTCACCTTTGGGTGTCCAGATCTATTCATATAACTGTTGTAATGTTTGACATAATTATATTATATTAAAACAGTAAAGTACATGTGTAAGTTTCTTCTGTTTAAATTGTACATGAACTTAAATAACGTGTCTTTTAAATTGAACTTGTATTTTTCAGATTACTAGTATCAAACCAAGATGTGCTTTATGATAGAGCAGCTCACGACATTCAGCCTGGTAAGTTCTGTCTGTCAGTTTGTCATACAATCTTTTTCAGTCTGGTTTTAGAACTTTTGACCACTTATTATTGAGTTTTAAAAACATAAAAATTGGCTCCAGCCATGGTATACTTATGTAATTAAGCAGACATTGTAAACCTATACTGTAACAGTACTATGCAATTAAGCAATACATCATCTGCTTTATGTGATATATTTTTCCCCTCTCTTAATCTGAGACTTACTGTGCAGAATTTAATGAATGTAGTTGATGTTTCAGAGGTTCCAGATATTCAAGTGACTCCAGCTACCGAATTAGTTTGTTGGCTAGAAGCCAAACATTTTGATTCAGATACGATCACCAGGGTAAGTTATATATATGTTACTTTTTCAATGTCAAGCATACAGCAATCTAAGTTCACGTACAAGTTAAACAACATTTTGACAAATGGGAAACCTGTTGCTTTTTTCCATAGATGATAGATGACTACAAATCACAGAATTTGATCAACAACTGAATTAGGTCCGTAGTACAAAGATAATGGTGGTAAAGTTAAAGTTTGTTTGTTTAACGACATCACTGGACCACATTGATTATTAATCTGCAGTAATTTCAGGGTAGCACACACTACAGCCTTTGATGTATCATTGGTTAGAATAAACCTCTTGTGCTGTGCTACATTGCACTCCAGGGGAAATAACAAATGCAATGCAAATTGAATTGTCTGGTTTTCATTTAGATTTGTCATGAAGAGTACACATTACCCGACCTCCTTGATATGGCGACCAGAGAAGATTTACAGAAACTTAACCTCAGGTTAATGAAATATTTTAACAAATACGTGGGAGAGAGGTTTTTTCCAACACGTGAAAAATATGTGATTGATTAGACAAATCATTTTACATAACAAAATACAAGAAAATGCCACCTTTTTCCCACTTCTTTCTGTTGAAGTGCATTTCAGATACATTCCAACCTGCTGCAAAGGTCACATTACTGTCTATAAATAGCACTTCACAACATAGATAAATGTACTCAATTGAGTACACTTTTTTCACCAAACCTGTATATATGTTACAGTCATTAAGCCAAACCAGTCATGTAACTATTACATGTACCTGTTAATTAGTTGTATCAATAAACAAAAATTATTTTCTTATTCGGGGAAATACATTGGGTCTCCAAAACTAACGAATAACATGTTTGTACATTGATGGAAAGTAATGAAGTAAACCGTATATAAATAATTGAATTACTAGAATTTGGTATGCGAAAGTGGACTGATATAAAACAAATTCAAAGTGCTTCCACAAACATCGAGAAAACCAAGCTGTGCCCCTGCATATACAACCTGAATGACAATGTAAAAGCTGTGAGGTCCTAAATACCTCTTTATGTAGTTCCCTTCATAACTTTTATAGTCATGTTTGAATGTAGACCACTACTTATTTAGACCAGTAATTACTGGGATGACAGGCCAATATACAGGCTCTCTGAGAAAAGGGTCTTAGCACCTTTGTCTTAGAAAAATTGCTTTATTAGATCCAGTGTTGTTAAATATGCATTAACTTTTGCTATTCAACTTAAAGATTCACATTTTTTCAACAAAATGCTACAGAACATTGTGTAATGTGCCTGGTATCTATTGATGTTTTTAAACCAGATGTTTTGTTTACTTTCTTGCAGAGGTGGAATTTTGTGTCGACTCTGGAGAGCTATTCTTACCCACCGACAGTCTGACACGACCAAGAGATAACCAAGGCAGCAGGGTCATTTGACCTGAGTGTATACATTGTTGGAGATTATTTATTAAAATAACACTTATTTGTGTCTTCATCCACATCTGTCGCATGTCACTGTTGAGCAGACAGTCACTAACCGCGATCAATATAACTCCCCATTGGCCATTTCATGTTACTTGTGGAAATAATTATGTATATTTTTATTTGAAAAATTTATTATATGTTATAATGAGTGGATTATGTGAATATATTTGCGATAATCAGTGATTATAATACTCCAATCATTTTTGCAGACTATTGAATAGGTTGTTGTTTTTTAGAAAGTTAATACAGGTATTATGTTCCCTTGTAATTATAACTCTTCCATTTTATGTTTGTTTAAATTGATATATTTTATAATGTTGAAACATCAATCAATGCAGTCTTATCAATTGTTCAATGAATGTTGGATTATTACAATTTTTTCAGATTGTTTATTATATTTATTCTTCATGTTCAAAACAAGTCATGCTATGTAAAAAAAACATAAGATCTCCTTGCATGGTTTGTGAGATGTCCTTTCCTGACATGTGAGATGTCCTTACAGGACTCATGAGTTGTCCAATATCTCTCGTTTATTCTCTTTTTGCTATCATTATTCACGAAATTGACAGCAATAATTTACCATTCCACATATTTTGAACTGGTGGAAAAGCAAACCGCTGTGGGGTTTTTTAATGGTTTTTTAATCTGGGAGAGAAAACTCACATAATTAGTTGTTGTTTTTTCAGACATTTACAGCAATAATTTACCATTCCACATTTTTTGAACCGGTGGAAATCCAGACCGCTACATGTATGTGTGTTTTTAATGGTTTTTACCCTGGAAGAGGAAAATCACAAAACTAGTTGTTGTTTGTTCAGAATTTTTTAAGCATGTTTGATAATAACATACCGGTATATGAAACAAATGCAATATTGCTTTAACAAATAATAATCGGAGATCACTTCATTCAGATGTGTAATGTGTTGTGTAACATTGAAATAGAAAATATCCAAAGTACATACATTTGGTTTTAGTTTATACTGTATGTTAGGGCAGCTCTGTACAGATGAAATGAACACATGTTTTCAATATTTACACGTTTATTTGCTCTCTGTTGAATTGTAAATAGTTATACCTGTATTAAATAGGTGTAGTTTAGTATTTATATAATTTTTTAGTATCGGCTAACACATCTGTATAGAACTGACTTATCATACAGCAATATCCAAATCGACTGTATATATGTCAGTGTGATATATTATACTATTAATGTCTCTTAAAGTACAATAACAAATACTAACAGAGACTTGGTTGAACAGTATTTTAAAAGGTTTTGTTATTGTGTTGTTATTTTTGATAAATATCTTGCTTTATTATACAAGCATAAGTGTTACAGACATTTGACTGGAAACATGTCACTACATGATAATCTCTTTATAACAGTGTTCGTTTACATTTTTTACAAAATGAATTATTTAAAAATGCTATTTTGAAAAATCAATGTCTTAGAGGAGATCCTGGAAGACAAACATAATAAGAGATGTCAATACAATAACAACAGACTCCTCTCCCAGATCAGCTATTTGTTGCCTCTTCAAACTTTACAGCTTATTTTAATATAATTATTGTAGTACAAACTGTGACTCAAAAAAGGTTTATTTTTGGTGTTTTTAGTCTAATCGTAAGTTAATAAGAACAAATACATAATATGTTTATAAATAATTTTCCTTTCATTTTAAGACCATGTAGTTACCCAGCAATGGCAAAATTAATATGCACGGATATTTTCAGTGTCAAGTGTAGCGTTTCCGGTCAAACATCTGTAGTATGTAGTATTTGTGACACCTAGATAGTAGTGTTTGTGCTAGTTTGTGTATACATGCTATACTATACATCTTACAATCTTATAGCATAATATTGGATCATTTGTAAATTGATCTTATGTTTCGTATTCATATTTGAGTTTATCAAGTATAAAATAATGTGTCAGTATTATGTTTTTTTTAATTTTCTTTTTTAAATATTATTTTAAGTTTAGTACATTATTTTTTTTAAATATATTAATAGTTATGGAATAGCACATAATTTTATATTATTAAATTATAAACATTTTATATTCATTTAAAAGAACAAAGTTAATATAAACAGGAACCAACATGTGTTCAATATGACTGAATAAATTTACGTTAATAATATTTAATTGTTCATCAACATCATTATAATCTTACCAAATAACCAACAAATTAATTTAATTATTAATACATGTACATGTATATCAAAATGTTATGTATATAGACTGTGTCCTTTAAAGTAATCGTGTGCTCTATCCTTCTTTTATGTAAAGAATGGAGAAACAATAGTGTTTATATATCATATGAGAAAGCAAGTACAGTGCATCATGCAGTAATCCCAGTATAACAAAACTAGATAAACTACACCGTAGTATCAATTGTGTATTATAAAACTTGTTTATGTAAATAAAACATAATTTTTTATTATGCTTTCAAATGAAAATACATTTGAATTTAAAATAGTGCTAAACATTTATGTTGTTTTTGTTATGGTGATATTTATTGTTGAACATTGAATAGAGTATGAAAATCAAAATGTGACGGACTAAAATTCTATTTACCGGTGTAAAATCTGAATGTATATATTCTGGGATTTTGACCTGTTCCAATTAAATTTTAGCAAAAGGTCAGCTTTTAAGAGAGATATCTTTCAAATGTCTACTTCCAACACCTCTCGACTAGCTCTCGTGTTGTAAGCTGCCCGCTCGAATATTCTGTTTATGGTTACGATGTAGTTGTTGGAATGGAAAAGAATGTTTTGAGTTATATATGTTGTGACTGAAGTCAGTGCTATTAAGTTGATGTTTTTCGACACACAGTTTAATTAAAGTATGCTGTTAATGTCAATTATATTAAATTGTTTTACTTTTGTCCTGTTTTTAATGTTTATTGTGAAAGTTGGTTGTGACTGAACATTTTATATTTTTGAATTTATTTGAACTAAATGTGTATTTTTTATATGCCTCTATGTGAATACACATAAACGTATGTGGGTGTATGTGCAAAATACGTATACAGCAATATTTATTAGTTACAGTGTAGATTATGCTATGCTTTATTTGGGGTATTATATAGACAATTGTTCACCTGAAAAATGCTCCACAATTTTTGCTTTACTGTTTGTACTTTAAAAAAAACCCACCTCTTATGATTGCAACTTTTGACATTGTGGGGCTGGATTACTTTTTCTAGCATTATCATTTGAAAAGTAAAATAAACAAAAAGGATTACTTATATCATACCTATACCTTTGAGTAGATTAATAAAAAAAATGTGGACAAATTTAACGTTTATCAAAAATTCTAAATGCTTTATACATTTCTTTTATTTAAATTATACCTTGATCTTCAAGCTTATATTTTATATTTTAACCTAAAATTGATGAGAAAAAAAGATATTTGTGAGCTTTTGTCCATTTTTTTCACTTTTTCGGTGAGCAATTGTCCTCCACCCACTTTATTTAGTAGGTTGGTAAAATAAGTACATTGTTGCTAATTTTGGTTAGACATATTTTGATTACCCTTGATTTACTACATCACTCAGCAAGTTGTGAACTAAATATATATATAAATACAGGCAAATTCCACTATTACGACCACTTGTTGAACTTAATAAAATTGGTCTTAATATTGGGGTGGCCCTAATACCGACATATTCTGGTTTTTAAACTAGTTGTCTTACTTGCAGGGTGTCTTAGAATCAGGATGGTCTTTCAGTAGCGTTTTACAGTACAATGTTCAGACAAGATCTGACCATCAAGAAATATTCTGACATTTGACAATAAATGTATGTCAGGAGTAATTACTGTCTATACATGAGATCAATATATAATATCAAGCAACTTGTTAACTGGCCGAGACTTGGTGAGAGAGAGAGAGATTGGTGAGTTGGGAGTTGAATTCTGGGTTGATAGTGAACAAATGTAAAATGTTATTTCGACAAATTGACCACAGATAAAGTGACCTCAGATCAAATATATCTAGTTCATTTTGATAAATAACACTATTAATCTTGCTTTCATGTGAAATACTTGAATTTCATTGGTTATTTACTCTTGGATAAAACCTGTATACCTCTCGTAGGCAGTCGAATACTCTTATACCCCACCTGTAACTTGGGACAGTTTCCCCCCCGTCTTCCCTATTATTGCCGAACACATATAAACTGATTAATATTAAGTCCAGTGAAACTACAATTATTTTAACTATACAATACACCATTTCAGCATCGTTTCTCAATACAACTGCCCGTGTATAGCATTATTTAAAAAATATTTTGTCAGAGCTTTGAACGTTAAATCATCAACATTCTATTATGACGTCAGGTTTTTAGTCACTCCAAAAATATGCGTTCTTTCATGTCCGCATCGTGTTGCCGAATTAGCAGCTACATCACTATGGCCTGGTTTATTTATCGGGAGAGTTATTTTTCATGAAGTGTGGTAAACATGTCGGCAAGATAAAGTCTTTGTAGAACCATCGCGCGGGGTAAATATACCCTCTGTATGCTCTTTTACCCCTGTCTTAGGCTCGGGGTAAAATAGCATACAGGGCTTTTACCCCTGTCTTGGGCTCGGGGTAAAATAGCATACAGGGCTTTTACCCCTGTCTTAGGCTCAGGGTAAAATAGCATACAGGGCTTTTACCCCTGTCTTGGGCTCGGGGTAAAATAGCATACAGGGCTTTTACCCCTGTCTTAGGCTCAGGGTAAAATAGCATACAGGGCTTTTACCCCTGTCTTGGGCTCGGGGTAAAATAGCATACAGGGCTTTTACCCCTGTC
>JAULBR010082200.1:0-13750 GCA_032355825.1 Melanodrymia aurantiaca
TGTATGTATGTATGTATGAATGAATGAATGAATGAATGAATGAATGAATGAATGAATGAATGAATGAATGAATGAATTAAAGAATGAATGTAAGCATGTATGGATGTATGTATGTATGTATGTTTTCTCACAACTACCTATTGACGTTAGTAAATCACTATGGCGAGGTAAACAGTTGCTACGCCAAGGGCACATAAGACGAAACCAAGGAATAATGTCCGCTGGGGCACACCATTGACCGCAACCACGAGTTTAATAGAAAACTCCGTATCCTCTTCTTCATAGACATCGTCTACCAAGTCGGACAGGCGGGACATACTAGGTAGCGCGTGTTTTGTTGATTTCCATTGAAGAAAACGATCTACAGCACGGGTTTCTTCCATTTTGGAGCGTTCTTCTTGCCAGCCGTGCTCTACAGTCGCTGGTACATCATTGAGGTATTCTTCGTCCTGTGCGAGGTCTTCACCTTTCTCTGCTTTGACATCCTTGTCTGCAAATATTAGACGTATCATTTTATTGTAGTTTTTGTCGTTGTAGTCATCATCGTCATACTCATAATTGTCGTCAATGTTGTTGAGACTGTTCTCTTTGTCCCTTATGCCATCAGCATCATCATCACCATCACCATCAGCAGAACCATCATCATCATCACCAACACCAACATCATCATCGTATTTGTTCTCATCAAGTAAATCGTCAGTGTATATCTTCTCAAGTTTACCATCATCTTCTTTTAACTCAACGTCTTCGGATTGGTCTTGCTCAGTGTTATCGTCATCCACGTCGCAAATAGACATATAGTAGTTACGGCTCTGCTTCTTCTCCTGTTCGTTGTCACCGTGGTAGTTGTAGTCTAGCGAGATATCGACGTCTCCACGCCGTGTACTCTCGGCGTACGTCATCGCATTGATGTCGCCCGTCCACAAGTTCTTGGGTGGCGCGTAGGTAAACAACACAATGATGTCCTTGAAGAGCACACCGACGTCGTTGCCACACCGATCAGCTAATACCTTCTTGCCGCAGTCTGACAGTTCGTGAACAGTTCTAGCAAGTTAAAACAAAGTACATTAGTAACTGTTGGTTGTCTCAAATAGTACTAGAAAACCTCATGTATAGTTGAATAATGTATGGGAATAATGTAAGGAAACCCTCAAATAGTTTGAGGCTAAACTATGTGAGAGTTTGCGTACATTATATATTTACTGTTTAGTTGTGTATGGGGGTAACTATGTATACAGAAATATAAGAAATATCTAAGATATTTACCAATGTGAAATGACATTGCCGATAATTATTCTATTGTATGTATATATTTATATAACACAAAAACCCACCATAAGAAATAATTATGTTCTGAAGATCATAAATAATTCATCCTAAGGAATATACACTGGTGATTAAACAAAACACATTATATAATAAATAATAATAATAATAATAATAATAATAATACACACACTGAATAATTTACTATTATTTGAGAAAATATGTTGAAGGGACAGTTCCGACGTTTAAGACGAATGCCACTGTATTTACGCATCTAATGCTATTTGTAACATATTTCTGCCTAACACAGAATTTTTATTACAACAATTAACATTTACTTTCGTTTTATTGCTTACAATAGCATGTACAGTCAAACCTGCTTGAGCGGCCACCTGTATTAAGCAGCCACCTGTCTTAAAGGGTCACTTTTGTTTACCCCATTAGGTGGCTGCTTAAGACAGGTTTGACTGTATAGTCAATGCGTTTGTTGTAGCTTAATATATTCCTTGGACTTCTGCCTACAATAATTTAGTACGTACTAAATTATTTTAGACAAAACGACAATATGGATGTCCAGAAACACATAGGATATACACATATTGATATTGTAAGTAAATGTTAATTTTACTAATGAGAAATGCTCTGTTACATAGAAATATATGGCATAAGACTGTGGCAGTCGTCTTAAAAGCCGGGACTGTCCCTGTATTTCAAATTACCCGCAAAACAAAGAGATACTTTGTAGAATTGAGTGGCGTTTTGTTTTTGTGTCATTTGTTTCCTCGAAGACGGCGGCACTCTCTGCGAAGCAGCTGTTCAGCTCTGTCCGTGACTTGTGAAAACAATGCGCATTCTCAACATAACCTGTAATACATCAATATAATATGAACCATGTCGCAATACATACTCTTATTCTCAACATAACCTGTAATACATCAATATGAACCATGTCTCAATACATACTCGCATTCTCAAAATAACCTGCAATACATCAATATGAACCATGTCGCAATACATACTCGCATTCTCAACATAACCTGTAACACATCAATATGAACCATGGTCTCAATACATACTCGCATTCTTAACAAAACCTGTAACACATCAATATGAACCATGTCGCAATACATACTCGCATTATCAACATAACCTGTAATACATCAATATGAACCATGGTCACAATACATACTCGCATTCTCAACATAACTTGTAACACATCAATACATACTCGCATTCTCAACATAATCTGTAATACATCAATATGAACCATGTCGCAATACATACTCGCATTCTCAACATAACCTGTAATACATCAATATGAACCATGTCGCAATATATACTCGCATTCTCAACATAACCTGTAACACATCAATATGAACCATATCGCAATACATACTCACATTCTCAACATAACCTGTAATACATCAGTATGAACCATGTCGAAATACATACTCGCATTCTCAACATAACCTGTAATACACCAATATGAACCATGTCGCAATACATACTCACATTCTCAACATAACCTGTAATACATCAGTATGAACCATGTCGAAATACATACTCGTATGTTACAGTTTAGCAATTTGGACGTGTGTTTGCGCGCGCGTGTGTGTGTTTGCATGCGTGCTTCGGTCTTCTGGGGCATTAAAGCCCCACTGCCTAGCGTTAAGACGAATGCCACGGTGCTTGTAAAGCTAATGCTATTTGTAATAATTTATTATGTCTAATTTTTTTAAGGAACAGTACCGATTTCTAAGACGAGTGTCACCGTACGTGCGCATCTTTTGTTATTTCTAGCATATTTCTGGCTAATACAGCATTTATTTTTATAATTATAATGTACATGTATTATTATGACTTACAATGTATATCCTACATGTATATGTGGTTTTGGACATCCAAATTGTTGTAGTAGCCTACCGTTTCATTTATTCTAAAATAATAGTATGTACTAAATTATTTTATGGAAAAGTCCAAGAACCATAATATTATTAAGCTACTACAAACACATTGGATATACATATATTGATATTGTAAGCAAACAAAAATCGAAAGGAAATGTTAATTTTAGTAATAAAAATGCTGTATTAGCCAGAAATATGTTACAAATAGCATTAGATGCGTAAGTTCGGTGGCACTCGTCTTAAAACTCGGGGCTGTCCCTTTAACAGTTGTCAAACAATCTGTCTAAATTTGACATTCTGAGAAATTCAAAGAGAACCAACATTAAAACTGAAAATGATATTTTTAATACTAGCTGTCCATGTAATAATATATCCATGTCTTACAACTAGATAGTGTGCCTTTAAAACAGCAGTAACTAGCGGTGATGTCACTGTGTGACCACCGTTAACACATTTCGTATGTTTTAGTCATGAGATATGACTTAAAATATTTTTTACAGAAATGAAATCCGCCATTTTGGAAATCCGCCATTTTTGGAAATGACGGCCATCTTGGAATTAACTGGGTTGATCCTTGTACACTTGGACCAAAATTGCTCTAGAGACCCAACATTTAATACACAACAATATATCGAAAAGCCAAATTTTATGTTTATGTCAACTTGAAATGACTGTGGTTCTGGGCACAAGTAACTGTATTTTAGTTTGAACACAAAAAAGACTACTGGAACATTATGTTGTGCTACAACAGTTACTAACAGAATGCAGGTGCCATATTATAAAGACTAATACACTTTGCTGCACAATAGCAATCACTAAAAGGACAGAAGAAAAAGAAAATTATGTAAAATGTTAGACATGTTTGAGGGAATGACAGCACAATTGACAGAGACGGATTATTTTTATGCGGAGAGCTATTTTACGGAGACAAATCACACAGATGGCGCGTATCTCCATGGTTAGAGCAGTGATCTGCGCCAGGCACGTTATATTGGTAATTGATGGCTTTATCTTCACGTTTATGGAATGTCGATGCAGTTAAGGCTTCATCTGCACCGTGTACTGATTACTTTTAGCTTTTTTTTCAAAAACCAAGTTCTCTTTTATATGAGATTCATTACATTGGAGGGAGCTGGACGTATAACTCAGCGCAAGTGGGTTCGGTCTGTTCAGTTAAAGGCACAATATCTAGTTTTAAGACGAATGCCATGCACCGTACTTGCGCAGATTATGCAATTTTCAACATAATTAGGCCCATGTCTGACTAATGGTGTATTTTTTTAATTATTAGTTAGGGTTAGGGTTAGTTAAGATTAACATTTACTTACATCTTATTGCTTTCAATATCAATATAATTATCTGTATATCCAATGCATTTGTAATAGCTTAATTAATAATAATAATTTATGGTCCTTGAACCTTTGTCTGGCACGTGAGAAATTATTGTATACACAATCTCGAGTGCCACCCACGTGCGCGTCTTATGCCATTTGTAACATATTTCTGGCTAATAGAGCATTTATTATTATTAAAATTAACATTTACGTACACATTATTACTTACAATATCAATATGTGTGTATCCAATAATATATACTTCTGGACATACAAATTGCTATAGTAGCTTATCTTGTTCATTTTGTTTAAAATAATTTAGTACATACTAAAATTATTGTAGGCAAAAGTCCAAGTACCATATTAAGCTACTACAAACACATTGGATATACATATACATTGATATCGTAAGCAATACACGAAAGTAAATTTTAATTTTAGTAATAAAAATGCTCTATTTAATAGCCAGAAATATTTTCTAAATAGCATTAGATGCGTACGTTCGGTGGCACTCGTCTTAAAAGTCGGAACTGTCCCTTTAAGCTACTATACTAACTTGGATGATAAGAAACATAATAATATTGATATTGAATAACCAAGATGTAAATTAATGTTCATTTTAATAACAAAGAGCGAGAAATATGGTATAAATAGCATTAGCTTCACAAACACGGAGATATTCGTCATAAACCAGGGATTGTGGCTTTAATGTTTGAATTTGAAGTCCAACAAGGTACACGAATGTTGTCAGTTTTGATACATGTCTCAAAAAATAGACCCCGGGTCTCGAATGTTACCCCGGTCTCGATCTGAACAAGGATTAACCATGCATATGAAACGTATTTAATAGAATCCCAGAGTTGTATTTAAGTATGAACGGTAAAGCGTCCGCCTGCAGTTCCATGGGTCGAAGGATCGATCCGCAGGGTTCCAACCAGTAATCCACGACTGGTCCATCAAAGGTCGTGGTGTGTGCTATCCTGTCTGTGGGAAAGTACACATAAAATGTTTTAATATCCCTTGGTATTATACGAACACGTGCAGCCTATGTGACAGTAGCGGGTTTCCTATGTGTCGATATAACCATGCGTTTGACATTTAAAACCGCTTATTAATCATCAATGTGTTCCAGTGGCGTAGTTAAACAAACAAACTTTATCTTTATCAAATATTTACGGTGTTACCTAAATCTCATGCTGCTTCTACGAAAGATAACCATTGTTGACTGGCCTTTAAGAAATTTACGAGTTATCTCCCATAGTTATATAGTTTCTTATTAGTGTTACTGGTATTCGAGGAGTATTCACTATTATAATAATTATATTATTATTATTACTATTAGGCCTATTATATGTACTAGACTACTGGTTACGTGTCCAGGAACGGTGGCGACCAAGCAATTATTAATTACTGTGATGTAGTATAAATGTTTTGTGAAGTAATATTAAAGGCACAATGTCTAGTTTTAAACAAATTTCTGGCTCATGCAGAATTGTTTTATTATTAATAAATATATATATATATATATAATTATCACTTACTTAAATCTTATTGCTGAAAGATACTCGTCCCGACTTGTAAGACGAGTGCCACCGTACGTGCGCGTCTTATGCCATTAGTGACCGATTTATTTACAATTTGTTATTTACAATAATTATCAATATTATGTGTACAATGTATATCCTATGTTTTTCTGGACATCCAGTCGCATATAGGCGAAATAATCCTGAAGCGACTTTAAACTTCAAATCATTCATTCATTCTGGACATCCAAATTGTTATAGTAGCTTATGTGTCCTTTTTGTCTAAAATAATTTAGCACGTACTAAATTACTACAAACACATTGGATATACAAAATATTGATATTGTAAGCTATAAAACGAAAGTAACTGTTAATTTCAGTAATAAAAATGCTGTATTATCCAGACAAATGTTACAAATATAGCATTAAATGCGTAATCACGGTGGCACTCGTCTGCAAACTCAGGATTGTATCTTTAAAATATCAATATAATTATGTATCTGCGCAAGCACGGTGGCATTCATCTTAAAGCTAGCGTTGTACCTTTAAAGGTACAGTTCCAAATTTGTGGACGAGTAACTCTGTATCTACGCATCTAATGTTATGTGTAACATATTTCTGGCTAATAGAACATTTTTATTTATTAAAGTTAACATTTACTTACATTATATTACTTAGAATGTCAATCATTATTTGTATGCCCAATACGTCTGTAGTAGTTTACCTACGATAATTTATTACGAATGGGATTCGATTCCATTACCTACGTGTCTGAAACCCGACGCGTTAACCACTGCGCTACGACAGATCGGTTTGTAATGATTGTATCCGCTTCCTTATCCTTGGTAAACACACCTAAGAAGAAAGACAAATTTACTTTAGACAAGAGCATGCATTTGAAATAAGTACCCGACCAGTGACGTTAATTAACGCCGTCTAATGCCACGCCCACACCCACGTACAGCTCGGGCGTGTACCGCTAGAAACAACAGCGCTCTTTGTTAGCGTGTATACCGGGTGAAATGCATTACGTGAAATTGGCATTAGCGTTCTCGCGACTAATCGATACAGGTGTTTCCCTTGCGATGGTTCTGTGAACGCGGTAAATATTTCTTTCTGTTCTTGTTTCTAAGCGGCATTCCCGTTACAGCTCAGGACGTGTAGATAAATATTCGCACGTTGATTAACTAAAATAAACCACGAAATGTTAGTTTCACTCGGGCGCTCGTGCGGAAATCGACTCAATTTAGATCTTGTACGAGTTATTCTCCTATAGCTATCAATCGAACGCGTATAAATAAAATATACAATTAAAATTAGGTTAAGCACTATGCACTTACGTTTCAGAGGTTTTCCCAGATCCATAGTATATAGGGTGTTACTACTTGAACTCCTTACCTGTTTAACTAAGCACTTTGATTTATTTTAAGGCAATTGTAAGCGCTTTGATATAATGCAAGACCTTTGTAAAGGCCCTAAATTCAGTTGTCTGTCATTGTACATGTACAATGTATAATACATAATCTACCAAATTTGTAATCATGTATATTACATGAAATTATATTATTGCTAAATTTTGAAAATGTAAACGCCTTCAAAACATCTTGAATGGGAAAGGTCTGCGTTTGATAACTTACCATTAAAAAGTCAAATTTGTCCAACCCTGGAGTAATTTCCATCCAAATTGTCTCATTTTGAGTTCTGTTATATACAGTAAAATGTAGCAATATGAAAGTGTTTTGTTGATAATCATGTGTCATGTAAAGGATCCGATAATGATTGCATACCAACTGATTTTACTCACATACACCGGTAGGTGATAGTATAGTTCAGCGCAAGAGCGTCCGCTTACGGCTCGATGGATCGACCTTTATGGGAACCGATCAGTTATGTCCCGTTCTAACCAGAGAAGCAGATCCACAAAGGCCGCGGTGTATGCTATCCTGTCTGTGGGAAAGTGCACATAACCGATCCGTTGCTGTAACTCGAAGAAGAGTAGCAGCAGCGGGTTTCCTCTGTGACCATGTGTCGATATAACCATGCGTTTGACATTCAATAACCAATGATTTCTAATCAATGTGTTCCTGTGGTGTCGTTAAACAAACAAACTTTGTCAACTGACATCCGATTACATAATATCGTGAAAATCTGTGACTATACGGGTTCACTGCGTAGGATCGATCCTTCGACCTATCGAGCCCCAGGCAAATGTTTTGGCTCTGTGCTATGTCCCGCTCCTTGTGACTTGCATGCAAGTATTATATAATGGGACGTTTCTGAAATGGGTTATGCTGAGTTTAATGCCATCATGCTACTTCACGTGTTCAACGCATATAATGCTATGGCAACGATATAGACCAGTTAATTATTAAAGGCACAATGCCTAGTTTAAGACGAATGCCACCACGCTTGCGTAGCTAATGTTATTTGTAACATTTCCTAGCCAATGGAGCATACATCTTATTGCTTACAATATCAACAACATTATAATTATGTATATCCCATCTGCTTCTCGTCATCCAAATATCATTAGATACGCAAGATACGTCTTACAAGTAGACATTGTGCCTTTAAAATTTACATTTTACTTACCTGTATATCAAATAATATTATGTGGTCTTTTGGACTTTTGCCGGCTAATGGATCCTTTTGTACTTATTTAATTAAAATTTAATTACGTTTGCTTTTAGAATATCAAAATAAACAAGTGCGTTTGTAGTAGCTTGCCAATATGGTCCTTGGACTGTTGTCTATAATAATTAATTTTATTACGATACAAATTATTGTAGACAAAAGTCCTAGCTATACTATAACAATTTGGATGTCCAGAAACACACTGAATAAACAGATAAAAGCAAGAAAATAAAAGTAAATTTTAATTTTAATAATTAAAGGCACACTCTCGAGTATCTAATGCTATTTGTAACTTGTTGATGGCTAATAGAGAATTTCTTCTTATTAAAAATGCTCTATTAACATTTACTTACACCTTTATTGTATACATTGTGGTTTTGGACATCAAAATTAGTATAATACCTTAATGTGCACCTTTGTCTCAAACAATTTGTTTCATACTCATGTTATTGTGGGCAAAAGTCCTAGGAACATGCTAAGCTACTATAAACGCCAGAAATGTTTAGTCAGAAAATAAGTTATAAATAGTATTAAACGTAGGGTTGTATCCGTCTTAAAACCCGAGGTGGGCCTTTAAAAGAGGATACATGTCCTACTATCATTATAGGCGCGTAAGTACGGTGGCATCAGTCTTAAAATCATAAATATCCCTTTAAAAACCTCCAAAATAGTGCGCTTTTAAGAGAGGTATATTATATTTAGACTTCAACACGCGTATGTATTAACTGTATTGATTTGAGAATCGTGTCTATAAAATAAACATTTCTTTAATAAATATTTAAACTCATGAATGAATAATGGGGAATTTTCCCTTTTCAAATAAACTAATTACTCAAACTATAATACGTCCAACACAAAACGCACCATTGATTTATACCGCTAGTCATTATTGTCGAAATTTTATGGCAACCGCACGTTTTCCATTCATAAATTTGATCCACATATGTAATTCCAGCAATAAGTCATATTTCAGTTGAACACAGACTACAATAAACGCCTTGTCGGTGCATATATTTTGAACCAATCATCTATTCCGTTGTAAGAAATAGGACAGCTGTCTCGCCTGTCGACGCGTTCCATTGGACTGATCTGCATTATTGATTTTCTACCTGGCTGAAACAGCTGGCCACAGAACGTGGATACCTGGAGAATGATAGCTTAGATGAAAGGAAGACTGGGAAAGGAGATAACCGCTCGACAAACCTTTTGTATTCCTGTTGTCGGTTTCTCTCTCATCCATAACAATCTGTACGGAAACTGTCAGTGATAGGGCCGAGGGTGATTCCCCTTGATGACTATCGTACTAAACTAAATGTTGTTTACATGATTAGACGACACTGTTGTTCTTTCTATCTATCTGACGTTTACTTTATGGACTGTGGATGCAACGTCGATTCGTCGGTTTGACTATTTGTAAACATTTTGAAACTGTCTCTTTGTACCAAGACCCACAAGGCAGGTAAGATCTGTTTCGTTGTGTTTTCTCGCTATTATCGACTGGTCGTACCTCAGAACAACCCCATGTCCCTTAAAGAAGTATAATGTACTACGTTATATTAATATAAATAATATAATAATTATAGGCATCGAGGTGTTGGTTATTTTAACGTGGTTGTTTTAAGGGGTGGCCTTCTGGCATAGCAGAAATAACAATAAATATTTAGTCATATATCAGAACATGTACAGGTTTATATTTTAAAGGCTAATAAACTAAGCAAACTTTTGCCATTGAAATAGATAAAAATGTATGGACAAAATTAACCCCCAAAAATATCAATTTACAAATTTAGCTAAAGTCATGATCAAAACGATATAATATTATATCATTATTATATAATGTACAACAAATGTGAACATGTTTCCAATTATAGTTTACCTTTCTTTAGTGATGTTATGTTTTATGTTTGTATTTATTAACACCTCGTGTTGACGTGATTTCAGCACAGCCACCTGTATTACTTACATACAATAGGCCATGTCTACTTATCGGTATTACACTATAACTAGCCAGGCATTATGGTTGTGTAAAAAGACTAAGACGAAACGTCAAGTACATTGTTACATTGGAGACA
The DNA here is from genome assembly GCA_032355825.1 of Melanodrymia aurantiaca. Taxonomy (NCBI): domain Eukaryota; kingdom Metazoa; phylum Mollusca; class Gastropoda; order Neomphalida; family Peltospiridae; genus Melanodrymia; species Melanodrymia aurantiaca. The sequence goes on from JAULBR010082200.1 coordinate 10,737, forward strand.
GACTGGCAAATCCCGCAGGTTGTCTGAATAACACGAGTCAGCCAACCGCGCCCTAAGATCGATTAATTATTGATTGAAGTTCTCCACATAAAATAACCGCTTGACTCACGGAACCGAGCAGTATTTTATAATACTCAGACCGTACCACAACTGCATATAATTTTTATTATGAACTTTAGTTATACAATAAGTACATTAATGTTTTATATACATGTACATGTATTATAATTATTATAACATGATTTGATACAAGGTGACATAGAAGATACTCCCCGAGTGTCTTGTGATATCATACGAGTTTATAGAAGTATAAAATCCTAGAATTGCCGAGGAGTTTTATACTTTGATCAATAAGTTTTAAAAATTAGCATTTGCTTATGTATATTATAGTATTGCTTACAATGTCAATATAATTATGTCTACCTAATGCCTTAGTAGTATAGCTTAGTATGATCCTAAATTGGACTTCTTTTTTTGCCTACAATAATTTGGGACAAGACAACATACTGTAGAGAAAAGTAGACATTAAGTTAATATAACCATTTGGATGACCAGAAATACATTGGCAATAAGATGTAAGTAAATGTTAATTTTAATAATAAAAAAAGAAAATGCTCTTTTATCCAGTAATTATGTTATAACTGAATTGTATTATCTGCGCAAAGACGATGGTACAGTCTTAAAACTAGGCATTATGCCTTTGATATTCGATTGGGTGAAGTTGTTTTTTAATTTCAAAAAGTAAAGTTCAACTCTTAGTTTAGTAATACAAGATAACCTCCCCAAGTCTTCTAGGATTATTCAGTCGGGTGTCTTTATTTCCAACTCCAAAAGAAAACTCAGCAAGTTTTATTCTGAAGAATATTGATACAATTAAATTAAGTCCCCATATAGCAAACCCGTATTATAATGCGTTGATCTAAATTACGATACAGAATATGTAAAACAGAATAAATGGAGAAAAAAACTTATGAGCGCATGTGTTATTCGAACTTATATTGCGCCGTTCCGCATGGCACTTGAGAGTCCAACACCATAACCGATTGGTCACAATTTCTCCAACAAATTTGAATTGATATACATGTACATGTATATTAATATAGAAATATAATATAATTATTTGCTCTAGTTACAGATTTAGCCTATCCAGATCCAGATGCTAATGCAGCAGCAGCTCTAGATAATTATATATATAATATACAATATATGCATGGTTGCATTCAATATGACTATATCTTCACACGATAACGCATAGCTAGGCTTGGTATAACTGATGAAATCCGATAATGGACCATTTTAGTCTTTTTCATTAATTTTTATACGCCATTTTGTACACTAGGGAGTTACACATGTTAACAATATATTGCATGGAATCTTCGTTTGGAGAAATGAGCGCAAAATTACCTGCATTTAGCAATATGCAGTGTACTTAACATGGAACCATCAATGTCAATTTAACACCAGAGAGTCCACACTCGAGATTATTAATATCTTCAAACAAATCTTTATTGTAAATAGAGAATAATGTTGGGGACAACATGTAGCCTTGTTTATCTCCAATACTAACTTTTAAATATTCAGTTAGACAGTTCTTTTTTAAGAGTCTCCGCTTTGCAAATCACATTGTTATGGCCCAAACTAAGTTAATATAATTATGGTACTCGCGTGAACTAAACAACCATCTGTATTAAGATGTCACTGTTAGACACGTCTATGGTTGGCCGCTTAATATAAGCTTCCAAAGCGTATGAACAATAAATAAAATTATGTTCGAATTATATTTATACATATTATTACGCTGATTATTATGTTTTTGTATTGTTATTGTTGTTCTTGTTATTACTCTTAAAAGGGTTTAAGTCTGTACCACTATACTTGAGCACTTAATGCTGTTTGTAGCATATTTCCGCCTAATAAAACATTTTTTATTTATTGAAATTACAATTTACTTATATTTTCTTGCTTAAAATATAATTACCCCTATATCCAGTGTATTTATGGTCATCAAAGTGGCTGTTATGCTAGCTTAATATCGGTAGCTTAATATCGACTTTTGCCTAAAGTAATTTGTATCGTAACACAAATTAAATTTAAGTTTAGGGACCATATTAAGCTACTACAAACGCATTGGATACACAGACATTGATATTCTAAGCGACAACAATGCATTAGGTACGTACTCGTGTACGGTGGAACCCGGGATAGTTCCTTTCAATAACAATATCGTCATGCATACATGTAGGTCTGGACATTATTGCAGAGGGAGGTTTGGGATAGGGTCATCACGTGGGCGAATCTATTATTGGGGGAGGGGATGGTATAGTGTAGACTGAAAACATAATGCATAATATACGTCCCCCAACTCTATACTTATCACAACCATAAGGAGCCCCATGGATCGGGAATTTATCGCGAGGATGGAAAATGTTATGTGAACAGTTTAGTGCAGGAATTCACAGGAAATTTTAACACTTGCAAAAGAAAATAATCCTGGATTTCAGCCCTTGCAACATGTTTGAAGAATTGTGTCTCTTTACTTGGAAACTGTCTGTTTGCAGTTTGATTAAAACATTACTCTTAGTGTTCCCGTCTTGGTAACGGCCACTAAAGTCATGTCTTTGTTCTCCTCACAGAGACCATGCCAAAGAGGACATACATGTACATGTAAGGCTTGCTTGAATATATGTTATGCTGTTAAAATGTGTTGGTAAACAATTTTTCATCTATATCAAATTCCGTTCCAAAATTTCTATTCCACCATGTTACAAGAATTGCATTCAATTTGGGTTGGAGTCGGTACTGGGAATAAAACTTCCATATAACACGAATGGGATTCGAACCCAGTACCTACCAGTCTAAAGTTCGATGCATTAATTGCTACGCTATGGAGCCCGGTTCCTTACAATATCAATAGTTAGTTAGTTATAACTTATTTAGGTGCTTATATCCAATTAAGGTTCAAGCACGTCTGTCGTGGTCACACAGTCCAGCCGCCTCGGCTGTCTGCCCACGAC